>JAHDVE020010471.1:0-39286 GCA_022606495.2 Halesus radiatus
AATATAATAAATACAGTAATTATTGAATGAAACACTAGTATATATTGATTAACTTGGCGGGTTTGCGATAAGCCGACGTAGCTCAGCGGTAGAGCATCTGACCGGACATCAGAAGGGTACAGGTTCGAGTCCCGTCGGCGACATTTATCTTTACTCGGAAAGGTTTTTTTCAATTTGGATGAGTGTTTCAGGCTAATAATTATTGTTTATAAAAATAATTGTTACCCTTTTGCGCTATGCACAAAAATCTTGTCTTAAGTTTTTAAGAACTTTAGTTTATCAATTAATTAATAGTAAATTCTTAATTTAATAATTGTTTAATTCGTAGAACTGCGTGTAATTTTTTTTTTTGTAATTTAATGTATATCAAATAAATCAATGTTATTATTAAATTCTGCGATACCTGCAAAACTTATGTTTGTAATTTTCAAAATATCTTCTTTCCACCCTCGCAAAGGTCTGGGTTATTACAACCACATGGAAATACATCTGAATAGATATTTTACCATTCTCTAACTCTTACAAAACTGTCAACGATGTCACACTTTTAGAATGATATTTTGAAAACCATAGATAGTTTTAATTAAAATTAAATTTTGGAATAAACTTTTAATAATGAATTTAATTAAAGTACTAACCTAAATCGAATATACTTTGAATATAATCAAGAATTATAGGTACTTTAAATAGGTACCTATGTTAGGTATTAAATTTGTTGATTTTTCTTAAACAAAATTCGATTTTCAAATAAACTCTTTAACTGAATTAATTTTTACCGACAGTTTGTTTTCGTGTATGCATGCAATGTTCGTAGGTGTATCCGCTATAGACTAAAAAACTACTGTACCGATTTACGTGTAGTTTTTTGCAAAATGATCCGTGTTGTACGGAGAAGGTTTATATGTATGGGTAGGTGTAAGGGTAAGTAGTCAAGTCGAAATGATCATGTACTTTCCAACCTTCTTCTTCCATTCTCTTTCAACTTCGCGAAAAATATTTTCTCTCTAACAAATCCTTCAACTTGTATTAAGTTTAAAATGATTTGCTTGTGAGGCAATTTACAGGTATATATATCTGTATATTGTCACACAGCACTGCTACTTTACGAACTAAATACTAAATGAAAATTGGAATTGAATCATTGAAATGAGCGTCAAATACCTACTCGTGACATCGCCTTCGTGATTATATAATTTTTTTTCAATACAATACTGTCGCTATTTTCATTTAAAAATATTAGGTCTCTAAGGGGTTTTTTGGTTTAAAATGATAAATCATGTTTTGCAAAAAAAAACAACATTTTATTAATATTAAAAATTACTTTTTTTATGATTTTTTTATTGAATTTGAATAAATTTTAATTCAAATTACAATACAACACTTCCATTTTAACTCATGCTTGTTTAGAGAAGTGGAGTGTACATGATGTGATTACATAATAATGTTTCCTGAAAATGTTACAAAAAAATGATGCTTAAAAATGACATGATGATGTTACAGAGTTGGCGGTTTATATAATGAAAAAAAGCACATAGCGACTAGTTTTGAATTAGAAATTATAATAAACATAACTTAATACATGTAAATACAATGTGTCGCTGAAAATTTATCGTATAGCATAATAGTAAAATCTTATAAGGGTACATTTGTGTGAATGTGTGTATTGTTTTTAGGTTGCTTGATTTTCGAATACTTTTAAGCTTGTTTTGAGATATTTTCTAATTGCATCTGAGAGGTTGTTTGTTTTTATTATCTAATGTCTCAGGGAGCTTTTAGATAATTTTTATTCCTTGATGTATGTAAAGCGTGGTGTTGTGCAAATGAGGCGTTGATTTTACATAGTGAGAATAGGAAATTAAATCTTCTTTATAAATCCGACAATGAAAATATACCTACCTTCAAAATTTATATAAAAAAAAACAAATTTAAAGGGTACAGAATAATAAATACAAAAATCACCTTTCAAAATATAAACATGGCTACCGCCTGAACGAGTAGCCAGAATCCAATAAAAAATAACACGTTCACCGGTATTGTCAGTAATTGGAAAAAGATAACATCATGTTTTATTTGGTCAGGATAGGGAGAGAAATTTATTAAATGTAGGCATGGTACGAAAGGGTTAATCCTTCAAGTAGAAGATTCTAAAATATTAAAATATCTGAATAATAAGTAAATATTTTGGCAGAGAGCGGGTTATTTGTTATACAATGATGTAAGTTGTTTTTTTTATAGAAACCCGATCAATTCCGGACACACATTCTTCATCATTTTTAATTTATAAATCACTATAATCATAATAATTTGTCAAGCATTCCGAATCAGTTTTAATCATTATAGTTTATATTTACAAAATAATGTTTGTATCAAAAGTTAGACGGCACACTTATGGGAGGTTTTATTTTTTGTTCTAAAATATGCAAAAACTAGTAATTTAATTTTAGAACTAAAAAACAAAGCCTTGGCATGTATTTAATGGTTATTATATCATGAAATCTTACCTACCAAATATTTATCTGTCACCAGATAACTTTTTTTTCGATTGTTTTATTATTATTATTTGAATTTCGTGGAGTGCTGATTTTTCTATCGTTTTAAATTAATTTAATGCGTTAATAAAATGTCTAATCTCATACCATTTCTTCGCGATGGTAGGCAGAGAGGATGGACTGCCACAGAGCTCTGTCTTGTAACATTTTCCTTGATTCATTCTCAATCACACGCGTACCGCCGCCTCGGTACACCTCTGCCATCGGTTACCCCAAATGGTTCGCGACGAAAGGTGACTTAGCAGGGGTGTCCGGGTTGATGGAGTGAGGTTTGTCCAAATTTTGGTGGCCGATGTGTCCGCCCATCAGCTGCGCGGTGGGCCGGATCGGGAAAGGCCGGTTGAGGAAGACCCCTTGGCCTTGGTCTCTCTAGTCGGACTCTCCCAATCATCGTTTTCCACCGTAGTGTAAGGGATGGATTAATACGTCCCGCCTGGAGACTTTCAGATTCCTACCCACTCATCATACTGTTATACTTCCCAGAAATTCCTTTCCTTATGGATCCTCCACACCGCATCCCCAAAGATAAATGGGCCCTAATGGAAACTGATTTTCCCAGGGCCTCCGGTATGGAGTTAATGAATATTGAAAATTAACCGTTAAAAAATAAGATGTAATATAATTTTTCTCCATTATGAATAAAGTTTTCCGAAAAGATTAGAAATTAGAGATAAACCGAGTAGTAAGCTATCAATGCTGCCTATCTACGAACAGTGGCGTACAGTCCATAAAGGCTGAAAAGCCTAAGAAAAACGCACCATAAGAAATTAAGGCATCATATCTCTTCTCTCTATATAAAGATGAATGTTTGTCTGTGTGTCCTTGATTTTCTGAAAATTGAACCGTTTGTTCTATTAGTGCCGGGAAGGTTTAGAGAGTAGTTTGAATGAAATCCAATATGTAAAACCGTTGCTATAACATTTACAAATTAGTATGAAAAACATTGGACCCGCCATGTTTTATTAAGGTTAGCCTATAGATAAACCACTCTGGTTAGGTTAGCAACATATTACAAATTCAAAAGAAGGTTTGTTTGGGTAGAATATTTTCAAAATGGAAAACAAGAGTAGGTACCCTTTTAAGAACTTTATTACATAAATACGAATTGAAAAAATAAATGTTTGGAATGAAATAAAATTTTCAAGTCAATGTTTCTTTGTTTAGAGATATTGATAGATGTCACAAGGCACTACTTTTGCCGTCAAATCAATCATGGCACCCAAATGACAACCAGGAAATCATAGACTAATAAAAAAAAAATCCTGATCAAGACCGTGTATATATCACCAAGTTTCTAATAAAAATGTTTTTTTTTCCGTGAATTTAAGTACAGAACTTGTACATTCCTTCATTCAGTTGGCCATAATAGTCAGCGGAAGATGATAATAAAATCGTTTTCAAATATTTAAATCACAATTCATACCCGAACTTTAAAAACTGCACAGTGCCTACCTTTGGTCACAGAGCTTTGCACGTCACTGCCTACGAGTACCCACATACATGTGCCCCACGAGAGTCGGTATAAATTGTCAATAACTTCATCCAAGCCCGACGAATGAGCTGAACAAGTGCGAACAAGTATTAAAGTGCCTTCCAGACGAGCGGGTGACCCAGTAGTGTGGCCGACGGAAAAAAATATATTAACCAAGTTTTTATTTTTTGACTTCACAATAATGGCAATACTCCTTATCTCCTCTGAGCGAAGCGGTTTCCAAATTTGAAATTTCACTTTGGAAATCGCGCTTTATTTATCGTTAAGCAATTTCCAAAGCGAAATTTCAGATTTCAAGACCGCTTCGCTGAGCGGAGACAAGAAGAATTGCCATTATGGCCAAGTCAAAAAATAAAAACTCGGTTAATATATTTTTTCTGTCGGCCACACTACTAGGCCACACCATTGGCCACCCGATCATCTGGAAGGCGCTTAAGAAATACTTGCACGCTAATGGAAATGTCCGAATATATTATTATAACGACAAACAATTTTATACGCTTTATTTTGCCTTTTTGGTGGCTTCATTATTTTTTTAATTCTTGTAAATGTGGGTTGTGCGTTCTGTGGACTATCTGGATGAAAATATTAATAATATTATTTCTTCAAACGATTGGTATTCACTTTGTGGCATCATTATTAATAAATTAATGAAAAATTACTTTGTATTCACCACTCTATTAATATATACATATTAACATGTGTTCAAAGCGAGGCTTTCTTCTTCAGGAATTTAACTACATATTTAGTATTCTATACATTCCTGATGAAGAAAGCATCGCTTTCGAAACATGTTAATATGTACATATTAATTAAGTTTTGAATGCAGAGTAATTTTTTTTTGTATTGATAATAGAGTATTGATCGTGTCTGGGAATGTCTGTTCCAGACTGCAGCTCACAGGATGAAGAATATTCCGATTTAAAAAAAATATATGAAAAGTGAAGCCGGTGAGACTATGGCATCCCTAATTGTGGTAAGTTGCGAGGCTGAAGTGAGGAGGGGAATAAGATACGGGAGAAGAAGGTGGGAAAATACTCGACTATTCATATCTGGTCACCAAACACGACTAAAACCATTTCAAGCAACGTTTCATTTCTGAATGGTGATCTTTCACCAGGGCAATACTCAGAGTATCTTCCACTCTGGGACGTGCTGCAAATATCCTATACTCGTATTTTATTTTTAATGAATCAATTGTGAAACAATACAGATTATAATTAAATTAAATTTACTTTTAGGGGGGTCGAAAACCGTGTTAGTCAAATTGGAAAATGATTAGTTTTTACGTACCAAAATATGATTTGTCTTCTAGGGTTTTAAAAATCCATGTAAATTCTTATTTTTTGCCTGGAATGCGTAGATCATTTGGCCTCTGAGACCGCCCTAACTAGTTTAACAGCTCTGAGGTAAGGTTAGGGCGCACCACCCACGAGCAGTTAGCACGCTCGTGTCGCAACGTCTGTGTAGGTGATACATAATACATAGTTCACTTGCCAACATTTTGTTTTTATGTTTGTACGAAGTTGCCTAATTTTACTACAATGGTGCAGTGCCCCTGTAACTGTGGTTAGTCAAAAAATAAATTACGGTCACGAATTCACGTGAGTATTCAAGTGAGTACAATTAATTTGTGCTCTCATGGTTATGTGTAGGTAACAGCAGCATCGTATGTTTTATTTTAAATTTATACAGGAGGCCTACATAATCTTTTAGGTTTCTGTATGGGGGGTATTCTTGAGGAAAGGAAGAAGTGAACCTAGGTCTTGAAGATACCCTTGTGGGAGGGAGGAAACACAGAGGTAGGCAAATCATTCCATTGAAATACCAGTAAAACAAGAACATCTTTCCCACCTGCAATCCGTTTGTCATGATAGAGGAATCTATCAAACAGGCGGCCCGTTTCTGAACAGATTCGAGGGTTTTTCAGCTATTTTGAGACTTCAGACAAGAGAGGGATGCCAACATTTTACAGTGTGTCGCACTTGTGATTTGTACAGGGTCAGCAGCTATGAACTATTGAAGTATCTGCGGCTCCTGTACAGTATGGCCAGCATCTGAGAGGCTAACTTAGCTCTGGCTTCGATGGAGCGCTCACGCCTGAGCTGGTTCCTTAAGGTTACATCAAGCACATCGATGGAAAGCTTGCTGAGAAGATTGCTTCCGTTGAGAGAGACTAGATTGTCATTTCGTCTCCTTCTAAATGAAATTAGACAAGATCGGGTCTATGACACATTTGCTTCGACGAGATTATTTTTAAGCCCTCTCGAGATAACAGTTCATTCTCTGCTTCAGAGCCTTCCAAGCCATTGGAGTTTATGTGTGTAGTAAGTTTAGTTAAATTAACAATGACTGACAAATTAGGACATTTATTTAAAGACGTAACATAAAACCCTGATTTTGTTTAATTAAATTAGTATGCAGGTATTACTTATTTATTGACATTCATAAGCAGGCTCTGACGTTACAGAGAAGTCTTGTGGTATCAAGATTCTAAAAACATGATTTACTTAGTAACAACACTCAAAATAAAGGGAATATGACAATAAGTAGTTATTTATTTTGCTCGTAAAACAAAAGTAATACATTACACAAATTCTTATAAAATAGAAGCTAAATTGATAATCTACATACTTATAATATTATAATAATTATTAAAAAAAATAGTAAATATGATATACGGATAATTTTTATAGCGCCGTTTTGATGAAAAATCACTTCAGGGGTGCAGTACAAATATTAAATCCTAGGCTCAAATTTATTACTCAATATAGATAAACTTTTCAAGAACCTCATGGCTAATAAATTGCATCCACCAGCTCATCAATCAATAGTACAAAACTATATATTTCTAGCTACAGTGCTATTGACCAATGCCGTAAAAATGTACATATTATTTATTTATTTATTCTTAAATTTAAATATAAAAACTAAAACATTAACTACTCATCTCACTAGGACAATACTGTGTTGAGATGAGTACCTATAGATTTTAATAATAATCAGTAAATAGTAATAAGTGAATAATAATACACGAATAAAAACAAGTAAATATTAATAAGTAAATAGTAGTAAGTAAATAATAAAAAGTAAATAATAATAAGTAAATAATAATCATTAAATATTAATAAGCATATAATAAAACACATATAATATTAAGTAAATATTAATAAGTAAATAGAAATAAGTACATAATAATAAAAATAGGTAAATAATAATAAGTTACTAAAATTATGTAAATAGTAATAAGTACATAATAATAAAAATAAAAATAGGTAAATAATAATATGTAAATAAAATTACGTAAATAGTAATAATTAACATTATATTAGTGCATATAGATACAAGTCGATACTTACCTGGCAGGTCACTTTAGATTAAAACTGTTACTAGCGCCTACATAATATAGTTGACAAGACAAAAATATTGAAAACAAATCGCATGTCATTGGAGAATGGAGATTCTACATTATCCTGACATTTAATGATTATAATAGTAATACTAATTGGATTACTTCTTTAGCGCTTTAGGAAAAAGCACCCCAGGGGTGCTTTACGACTAATTTATTATACCTGTAACTTAGATTTATAACTCATAACATACAGCTAAGATCTATTACCAGCGGATTTCAACTAAGATTTATAATTGGTGACTTGCAACTAAGGCTTTTGGCTAGTAGTGGTGTGCAGGCCATAAAGGCTGAAAAGCTGTGCCTACCTTACTTTTTTCAGAAATCAAAAAAAAATCAAGATAATTCAGAAAATTCTTATTTCATGATCGTTCCACCGTAAGAAAATGTTTCTACTTAGCAAATTTAAAATATTTAATTGGAATTTTCATTGAGCGCCTTATCCTTCATAATTTATGGTGTGGTGAATGATGAATGGTGAGCAATGCACGCCACTGCTAACTGCTGAGACTTATAACTAGGCACTTACATCTATGACTTGTAATAGCTAGCGACATACAACTAAAACATAAAACTAATACATATTTATGACCAAGTAGGTCAATTCATAATATTGCCATATGACTTACAACGTTGACTTAAAACTGGAAACCTATAACTAACATACACCGTTATTTACATTGACGTATACATGACTATTGCCCGTGGTGCCAGTGGTAAAGTATAAAAAAAGTTGAAAGTGTCTAAGAAATTAATTTAATTTAGTTTTTTTATGTTAGGATTAGATCTTAGGACAGCCAAATCGCTACGTTTAAAATGTTTGTTTTGGATACTCATAAAAATAGCTCCCTCCATCCCAGAGAATTAAAAATATATATGTAAAATGATTTTATGTAGTTTTTCGTATGTTTGAGAGTCCATGGTGGCAAGCTGGTGTGACTATAATTGGTTGGTACTCGCAGGTTTGTTGGTTGGTTGTAGGTAGGCACTAGGTATCAGGGAGGTATATACTATAGGGATAGGCAGGTTGGTTGGTCGGTTCGGCGAACAATACCCATGCTGACGTAACAGCGGACCACGTGGTAAAGCGGGTGTGTCAGGACTGCGCGTGCGCTGCGCCCGTACTACCCATGGGGTATTGTTTATCACTCATTGTTTATTTATAATTAATTAAAATATGTGTATAGTTTAACTTTGAAACTGTTTCAGGTCTATTTCTGGGGAGATGTAACAATGTGTATCTCGGGATATCGGGATAATGTATATTTGAGGAACTATTATTTTTGTTGAATTTGTTAGTGAACTAACAGATTAATAGCCATTTTGCCGTTGACGTACGAATATAAGATGGAACACTTACATTTTATTCTTGACACCCATTTCTTATTTTATCTATATTCATTCATCGTTTCCGTATTGGATCCACTCGGTTGTGCCATATTTTATCAAATTGGTCCACACGTCAAAATTATCTAAACGTCTCTTTCCTTTTTTTTCATTATGCTTGTCAGTTTGATGCTTCCCTTCCATATGTCAGGGTCGGTATAGGAACTTATTTGTGGACTGCTTATTCCTTATGACAATTTTTTTTAGCGACTTCGTCAACCACATTGAATTTAGTTTGAATGTTGAATATGGTCCACTATCCATGTATTAATACTTTATTTTTCAAATCGTTCGATTTTGACTCGCATTCCCCCACACCTCGCTGTACAATAAGGTATATTATGGCGCGAAATGCACTTTTGTAACCAGTTATGATTAGAAACCATTCAAATTTGACGTGGACCTCCAGCGATCGAGTTTCATTTACGGGGACTACTTTAAATCAAAACCAACTAAATCTCAAGGCCAGGACACAGAATCATATAAGCTTCTTAACTTCTATGAGATACTCCAAAATTGTCTATTTATTTTCATAATATAAAAAAAAATGCATACATATTTTCATAACGTTTTATTAAATTCATATTAAAAGTTTAAAAATATGTTTAAAAATTTAGGAGGTTCTCATGAAATCTAAAATACAGATTTGTGTTCAGTGTCCCGGCCTTGAGATTTAGGTGGTTTTGATTTAAGTGGGTAAGCTGTCTAATTAAGTTTTTAAAAATGGAACTAATGCACGCATGAAGTATTTTAAAACAGTTTTCTTCGTGCGTAGGTACTTACGTCGGTACGCAAACTTTAGAGACAAGCGATAAAGTACCTACCTTCAATTTCTTTTTCATGGCTAAATACCTACAACAGAATTTTTTTGTACGAGTATACGCATTCCATAATAGTATGTTTTAGTTTATGATAACCTAAGGGTAGTTGATATCAAAGAAGAAGAAAAAAGACATTACATTTGGAAATTAAAAATATAATTTAATCATCTCTATGATACAATGAGCAAAACGCTAGATTATTATGATTCTTCAAAAATATTCCACTTTATCTATATTATTCGTGTTTGTTTTTGAGAAATGTTTTTAGAATGCTCATGAGTCTGAATTTATAATTTTTTGTTACATACATCAGGAAATTTTATGAAACTGTATGTTCTAAATTCTAAAGAAATATCCATTGGTTCGAGAAATTTACTGATCTTATTTGAATGATTGACAATAATTTATT
Source organism: Halesus radiatus (assembly GCA_022606495.2). Lineage (NCBI taxonomy): Eukaryota > Metazoa > Arthropoda > Insecta > Trichoptera > Limnephilidae > Halesus > Halesus radiatus. Next base: position 10,067 of record JAHDVE020010471.1, read on the forward strand.
ATCACCTAAAAGAAGATGAGATTAGTTTTTTTTTTTTGCAGAAAATGCTCGGGATGATTTTTGCAAACTAACCTGCGATGCTTTGTATCTTCTTGAGTCTTTCCATTATCAAATTTGTTTTAATTTCTATAGTCGTTATAACTGACTGTGATTTATTCCGAGCAACGATATTTTTTCAAGTAACGTAAGCACACTTTAAAACGCTCGTTGAAGATCCAGACCCGCGCGTAAACCTATGCGTGAGCGGACCTTGACATTGGCCAATCATGGGGCATAACATAAAACAAAATAATGGGATGAATGTGTACCCGAACTACGTATACTAAGTTAGGTACCAAATACGCTCACCTCCACAAGCCATGCCTAGTGTACCTCCACACCAAGTGTACAGCGAACAAGCTGGGTAGGTACCCACTGTGTATTGGTACCGCCTGTTATGTAGCAAGTGAATAAATTAATGAACATAGGGGAGTCCGATTCAAAATAAATCTAATGCCCAATTTGAATTGAATTCTTGGCTGCTCGAACTCTTTTAGCAATCTGAAATCGAAATAATACGTAGGAACGTTTCGAACTAGATACAACTTGAAGGGTCCTCGTTAAACGCCGATTTCGCCCATTTCATATTTTAATCAGCCACTCGTACATAAAATAGTTTATTGTCTCTGTCCAGAGGTTCCCAGGCACATATGTTTAATTTATCTAGAATTAATTAAGCCCAAGGAAGTAAAAGCTTGCATAAGGTCACGGGACAGGACGGAATCCCACCTCATATCACTATTAATCCGGAGGACCAAGTGTACAAACCAATTTTATACATAATTAACCTCAGTATATCAACTTCAACCTTTCAGAAATCTTGGGAACTTACTAGAATAAGCTCAATACACAAGTCAGGTAGTAAAACAGATGCGCATACTATATAACAGTGGCAGTATTATCATTACTTGTAAAGGTCCCTTTATGCGAAATACTAAAAAAATCAGATAAAACCGTTTCTTGGCGGGAATCCACCCGGTTTTATGCTAAAGAAGTCTACTGTATCCAAACTTATTGAACTCTCACAAAGAGTGGCAAGAGGATTGGATGCGCATTACCAAACAGATGTTATCTACACAGAATTATGTATTATGAATTCGGTAAGGCGTTTGATCGAGTTGATCACGATGTACTTTTTAAAAAGATTCACTGAATCCGTTTTGATGAGCATCTCATTAATTATCTCGTCCTATATAAGGAATATACAACGATTTGTTTGCATCGATGGTTACAATTCCGGGGAAGTTAGTGCATTCTCTGGAGTACCACGGGGGTCAAATCTAGGGCCTCTCCTGTTCTTGTAATCAATGCTAGTAATCAATGATCTACAAGATCTACAAGTATCTACAAAACATAATTTCAGGACATATTATTATTATTATTATTATATATATATATATATATTTTTTTTTTTTTTTTTCTTTTTCTTTTAATCCTCCATAGCTTATTTAGTTTCGGTTTTCTCTCCTTGTTATTTAATTCCATTAGTATTCAGTGAAAAACCATGTATATAATGTGATATAATTTTCTCTTGTTACCTGTACCTACTATATATTTGATTATTTACACCCTTAGTTTCTAAATTGTTATTTTATAATACCCGCTCATGAATATTGTATGTCATAGTATTAATTTGCATATTGTATATATATTATAATAACAGATATACTATGTAGTATATCTGTTATTTTACAATTATATTAGGTTAGGTTAGTTAGTGTAAAGCGCACTTGAGGTGAACCTTCACAAAACTGCGCTATAGAAATTAACTCTTATTATTATTATTATTATGCATCCACCACGCCACTTGTCTGCTTTTTGCTGACGATCAAAAATTGCTCATGAAGATTTGGAGTAGTGACAATTGTCTTAAATTACAACTGGACCTGGATGCAATATCCACGTAGGCTGACAAAATAAGCTTTATTTTAAAACAAACAAATGCATGTCTATGACATATACGCGCTCAAAAAAAACCCTGCTAAATTTATCTGTAAAATTATGGAAGATATATTGTCATACATAAATTCCATTAAGGACCTAGGGGTAGTCTTTGATTCCCAACTTTCGTTCACATTATTGCAGTTGTCTGAATCGTGCTACAAACTAGTGGGTTTGTAATAAGATTTAGCAAGCAATTTACTAGAGCCGTGACTTCTATGTTCAACAGTATTGTAAGGTCCAAGATAAAGTACGCTTCTGCAGTATGGGCCCCATACCAGAAAAAAAAATTGAAATATTCGAAAAATACAAAAAAAAACTCATGTATTTATTTACATATGAGAATACACGGCGAGTACCTACAATATATGCAACATGAAGATTTGCTCTCTGAGACGCGCTACCAAAGTCTCCAGTCTAGGAGTGGGAACCTTGCAGTAACAGCGTACAAAACCATACACAATTTGATAGAAAGTCCATACCTCCTGGAGTGATATAAGTTCTTTGTAGCAAATAACTACTGCTAGGGGCTGCACCACGATCTGCTATGCATACCACATAGCTGAACAGACGTATTGGCTCAGCACAGCGTGACACGAGGTATGGTACTGATAAATAACATCTCTCTTTATATCTTCAATATAAATCTTGAAGGTATCAAGAGACATGTTAACTAATTATTAATCATTAATTTTGTCATGAAATGTACTCTCGTTTGTTGTATTGTATGTGTTAGCGGAGTCTGTTGGGCAAAAATATATTTTTTTTAAAATAACGATAATTTTTTATCAAAACCTGAAACGGGCCATCGACGTACGGTGTATGCAAATATATATATATTTTTTTTACGGAAAAATTGACTATTAAAATAGACTATTAAGTACGGTATCTAAGGTCTCCGTGGTTGAGTGGCTCGATGTGTGTTATTTCATAATTTATTTAAATAAAATTATAGATAAAACAGTTGCAACATGTTCCAGAGTCGTAAATACTTTCTGTCTCGCCCTGGTGAAAGACCACCATTCCGAATCGACACGCTGTTTGAAATGGCTATGTCTGTGTTTGGTGACCAGATCTGAATTACCCAGGTACTTCCTCTTCTTCCTCTTCGACGTCTCCTTCCCTTCCCTACTGTCTTCAGCCTCACAAAATACCCCTATTGGGAATTCAATAGTCTCACTGGCTCCAAACGGTTAGAAGCAAATTAATACTTTTGTGCGGCACTAGCGTAAAAAAATAATAAAAAAATAATTGAAGTACCTCCTTCGAAGAAGTTTTGAAAATTATTTACGGGAGCGATGAAAGTGTAGTGTTCACGTAGAACTCCATTTAATTTTTTTGAAAAATTTAATGTAGACAAAATTTAATAATATTAATATTAAGTTCTGCAAGTGTTTTTATTTTTTATTATTTTGAAAGCTGTCTCGCCGTTCAAGAATATTAAATTAAAAAACAAATAATTAGAATGTTGATTAACCGCAGTTTGAAAATGGCCTTGAACGCTGAAACAGCTCTCACAATAATAATAACAACTAAAAATTCTTGCAGAACTTAATAATAACATTATTAAATTTGATATACATTAAGTTAAAAAATAATTTAAATATATATATATATATATATATATATTCAATTTTAATGGAGTTACACTAATAAAACAGTGAGGATCCAAATAAATGTTATTATTACTGGATACGTAAAATTAATAAAAAATTACGCTTTTATGTTCTACTTAAAAAAAGAACAAAATCACGTGGGCACAATTCAATTTGTATCAAAATGAAACATTATATAAAATAATACATTTGTACTAATATTAAGATTATATGTACCCTTTTTTGCAGAAGGAAAATACAAGATTACAATAAATAAATAGAAGTTCAAAGACCAATAATAATCCATAGAAAAGAATTATAACAGCAAATTAAGGGTAATCTAGACTCTGGAAGACTCCTATTAAATTGTGTAAATAAAATGGCTTCACTTTAAAAAATTACCAAAAAAATGTATGTTGATTATATGAATTGATGTATTATGAATATAATGATTTATATTTTTATTTCAGTTTTCTATTTTATGTTACTGTTAAACGTTTAAAAAATATTTTTTACATTATTTTACGGTTTAAAAATTCTATGTATTCTGTTTTAAAAATGCACGTAATGTTGTCCCAGACATAAACATCTTCCTTCTCACGCATCTCATATGAAAACCTTAGAGTAACAATTATTACCCTAAGATGAAAACGAAAGACAGAGGACGATTACGCACGCACGATCTCTTTCTGAGATCACTAAAGCCCAGATGGGCGAATGATCAAATAATTTTGAATTAGGCTTTTAGTTTGAACGATAATTTGAATTCCTTTAAAATGTGAAATAAATTGAACACCAACATAAAAATGAGCATCGTCCGGGCGTTAAATTTTCCTACATTTCAATAATGTGTGAATAAATCGATGCTCTAAACCAAAGTCAGATTCGTTAGTAGCTAAATGGACAAATGTGTCGTGACTTGGGATCAATTCTTCGGTTAGCTACATCCTGCATCATTGCATAACCAACATTTTCCACTTATAATGACTGTAGTAAAAGTTTTCAAATATTGTCAGATTATTTGTAATCGTGAAATTTTCGTACGTCTTTTTTCTAAAATAATAAAGAACGGACGTGAACGCCCTAAATGAGGTGCTGCAGAAGAAAGCTCAGGATACCATGGACAGCCAGGCGCACTAATCTATCCATTCTGGGAGAGTTGGGTATTTAAAATAATCCATTAACTTTCTGCCTATATCTTGCTGAAAAATCGAACCTTAAGAATCTTATGGTCACTGGCAAGGTGGAAGGCAGGAGAAGCAGAGGAAGATCACCCATGGGCGTCCAAAACATCGGTGTCGGCGATTCTTCATGCAGTGCTGGTCCACGAGAAATTGAGAAGCCTGATTTATCATGGCAATTGGAGTGGAAACCACGATCCTCAACACTAAGGCAATAACCCAAGAAGAAAAAGAGGAAGAGTAACAGTTTTATTCCGAAAATACAATGGAGTTTCTAGATTAATATTTTCGATTTATTTTTTCTCTCTAGAAAAACTTGAAAGAAAACAGATCCGTTTGCCCTGACGTGAAGTTTCAATTTCCTCTGAATATGAAATGAACATGTATCCGTTTGGATTTGATAACATTTCACAATGCTCAGGTGAGGTAATTTTTCACAAAAATGGTGCTATATAAATTATCAAATTATTGTATTTATTTATATTATTAATGGAATGATCCTAGTCCTTAGCTAATAATCTTGATATGATAATAAAGTACGTCAAATTAATAGATGATTTAATTAATTTTATGGGTATTAACATCGTAAACCCCCTGTAATAAGCCCGTTACAAGCGATTTTGATCATATTATACCTAATAAATACGCACGACAATACCTTGAAATTGCAAAGCGTGTAAAAACAATCTTAACTACCACATAAATTTACGATAAACGCTATTAAAATCATCACGATAGGTACATTTATTTGAGCAAAACGGTGATTATTTTCAAAGTTATATCCATGCTTTAACTAGTCGTAAACTGTTATTACTATTTATTACTTTTCATGTTGACAGTTTGAAATAACGGTGTTTTTAAATCATCATGATCCACACGCATATTCATTCTGAAAGCCTATCCAAATCGCTTTGTTTTACTCTGTTCCATGACAAGTTGGAACGATGGGTGACATTTAAAAACAACAACAAAAAATGTAGTACACTCTTATAAATTTTCATGTTCACAGTTTGCAAACATCTATATTTGAATAAGTACATCAGCATCATCAGCGTCGAACGAAGACCTTCTCAAGTGGCTTCTACTCTCATCGCTGCAATGTGCTCTTAAAGATTGTCAAAATAAAGTAGACGAAAATGGAGGGCGCTGCGATCATTTAAATGGTTTTGAATCACAATATCAAGATGGCTAAAAGGGAAAACGGAAAAAATCAAAATAGCGTTTTGGTTCAAGTGAATATTTTTCATGTCAATATCAAACGATTTTCAGAAATTAGTGACAATGAAATTCCCGAAAGGAGTGATTCCAAATTATATTCCAAGGAAATTTATTATTCGAACTTGTAATTTTTGAACACTTGGCGAGATAATGGCATGGAAAATTGTTTTATTTATATTTTTGAAAAGTACATATAATCGTATAATATGTTATATATCAAAATAAATAAATAAAAAACTACATTGAAGAGGGGTGCGCTTTTGCCACAAAAAAATACGTCAGAAATAAAATTGACCTGTAATTTTTCCGTCAGTTTTTGTGCCATGTTCATTGCTTTTAATTTTTTTTTAAATAATTCATTCATTGCCTTTTCCACTGATGCATGTCAATGGAAACCAGAATAAACAGAACATGATAGATAGAACCCGATAAAACAGAACAATTAAAATAAAACTTTTTTATCGTAACTCGATATAATCAATAATGAAATTTCTATACAAAATAAAATAACAATAAAAATATACATATAATATAAATATTATGTGACGTTTGGTTTGCATATGCCTCTTCGGTATTATTTTTCTTCTTTTATGCTCTGGAACCTAATCTAACCTAACATTATCCAAGCTTTTCAATACGATTCCGAACAATATGTAAGTACTGAAAAAAACATCATCACATCTATTTTATCACAAGTCTTTATTAAAATCCGTTATAAAAATTATATCCGTTGAACGACGGCGTATCCGATCCGATAAGGGTCCTATTCCAGTAGGTACCAAGTAGTAAGCTATTCCCGGAAAACTACTTATGAAAGATATATGCATTTTTTATAAATATCTTAGCACGTTAACTGGTAAGACGATTCAATTTACAAAAAACTTCATTTTGCAAAAAAACAAAAAAAGTTATTATGAAGTATACCCTCGGAACACTACGGAAGTATTAGATCTCGGGAGCTCGCTGTTCCAGGGATTAATATTTGAATTTGTTCTAATTTTTTAGTACTTTGTTGGCGGACTAAAATAATTATCCAAATAAACATAGATATGGATGCGATTGCATCCAAGCGTGCACCCACTTTAACGTTTGGCAACAACTTGACATTTGGCTCTGCCACACGTACGCTCCAGAGCGAGCTCCTCAAGCGGCGCTCCAGGAAGCGCGCAGAAAAGTAAAATCCACTATAGTAAAGCAACGGTTTGCAGTGCAATCTATTGTCAGACATTTCTGCGCAGGGTACGCAGACCGCTCGCTCCGAGCTATCGTTTAAAGCCTGCTAATATATTTTTAGAATAAGAACTTAAACCGGAAACAATTATAATAAATTCATAAGTATTTGCACTTCGGTGATTTATGTATTTATTCAATAATGAATTCCGGACCTGTCTTTTCAGAGGTCACCCGGAACACGAATTTGCCAAAACTTCCATTGCAGTTTTATGCAAATAACTATTGTGTAACGACTCAATGCATGGTTGCACTTTTTCTGGCATCCGGAAGTACTATTTAATAAAACGCTGCAATCTTGTATTTTGTGTTGCAGTTTTATTCACTCAGTTTTGGCATAGAGGTTATGTTAAGTTTCAAACTAATTACTTATTTATTTATATCTATAAATTATACAGTATCATTACAAAATATGTTTAACGTATTATAGCGGTGTTTTTAATCGTGTTTTTTTATAATGCGGAGTGTAGAGTAAGTTTGAGAAGGTGATATTATTAAAAACTAACCGTCTTCAAAAGAAGTATTAAGACATGGATAATGGACAAGGGAAGGAAGAACATAGATACAATGTTGCAACCTAACAAATATTAAAGCTCACGTTATGTTTTCTTCTAGATTTAAGAGTCTTCGTTCCTTATTGCTTTATAATTTTTATATTGCTTACCTGTTAATTTTGCTCATATGTAATATTTATATTTAAATTCACTTAACATGCTAACAAACAAAACAAAAACTTAACCTAATTTATAATTCCTATACAAAACCATATACAATGTGACCTTAGAACGGGGTACCCCAAAAGGTAACTTTTTTTTTAATGTTGTAAAATATTACCTTTTAACAAATAAATGACCGGCAATCAGAAGGGTGCAGGTTCGAGTCCTGTTGGCGACATTTATCTTTTCTCGGAAGGTTTTTTCAATTTGGATGAGTGTTTCAGGCTAATAATAAATATACTATGAATAGTAAAAAAAAAAATGTTTTGTGAACACCTCACTAGGAGAACCTCAAGATGTGACTTGGTTAGTTTAATTTTAATATATTAGGTAGAAGAAGAAAGATGCTATATTAAATAATATCGAATAATTTTGAAAAAAGAAAATTATATTAGGTGGAAAGAGATGGAAGGGATTGTTAGGAAAGAACATTATTTTATGTGTTGAGTTATGTTTGGCTTGGTTTCATAATGTTTTGAATGAAGTGAATGATTATTGATTCAGGCTGTGATAAGTCTTTTGAAATTAATTTTAAATATTGTATAAATATTATAGGTAGTAGTTGTTTCAGAGTTGTGGGCAAGTAATTATAGAGTTTGATTGCATAGTAATAAAAGTGTCTTTGCCCCTGTGAGGCAGGTATATATGCATACCGGTTATCTGCAAGGTCATAAAATTATCAAAAATTTTATGATTTTTTCATTAAATACCACCCCATGAATGCATTTCAAAGCTAAAAATTAAGTTAACACCATTGAACTACACATTTTAAAAATACTTACGTGTTAGCTATTCATGTAGGTTTGATATAGATGGTAATTTTAATAATTTTATGATCATTCACAGATATTATACAGGCTGTAGAAGTTTTCAGAAGTAAAATATTAAAATATATAGACTAAAATATTAATAATTTTTTGTGAGAAGAATTAATACAGGCGAATTTACGAAGAAAAACTAGTATTGGATAACATAGAAACTACAATGTAGATGCCATTCATTAATTTCGTTAGAGAAATCAAGCGTCTCAATTCTTTAGTTCTACAATCATTCACCCTAATTTGGATGACATTCTATCGGAATTAATAGTCCAGCGAAACGGGGAAGCAAATATTTGTTGAAATAAAACTGCATGCAATTATTTTTTAAATTAAAGATTATGAGTTATTTTGTACAAATCACTATTTAATAAATAAATATCAACATGGTTCAAAATGGTTCCCTCGTCAAGATACTAACGTATAAAAAAAACATAAGCATATACAAATTATAAAAATAGACAAATTAACATTAAGTGGTGAGAAAAGGTAAATAATTGAGGATACATATAAAATAAACAATTTGATTAAAAAAAAACACTTCATTCTTAAACAAAATCAAGGAAGAACTAAGGCATCGAAACAAAAATAATTATTCTAAATTATATTTGTGTAAAAAAAATTAACTTTGCTATTAAAAAAAGGTTATTAATTATATTTGACTCTTTTTCTAAAATTCCAAATTTATCTAATTGTAAACCAGTTATTAGTGAGTAAAATTTTTGATCGTTATTTATGTCAAATGAATAATTTATTTTCAAAATGTGGTTGGCAAATTCAGAATAATTATTCTTCCTATTATGCTCCTCAATTCTAGTGTTAAAACTTCTAGAAGTCTTTTCTACATAAAAGTTACAGTCGTTTCAAATTAATTTGTAGACCCTCAATTTGTTAAAAAAATCCGCATTTAGAACATATTTATTTAAATATCATTTCCGGGATGCTTACAGCCTATAGGATTTTAAGGTTATACCTGTACACACGTATTCAGTCTTCCTACAACATGCATACAGATACTATAATCAGTATACGCGATGTGCGTCTTTCTGTCTGTGTGTACACTGTGCCAGTTTGCTTTATGGCTTATTATCCGCATTTAAATGTTATTATGTAAATTGAATTTCCCGCATGTTTGTTTAATTCAGAATTCATAAATAATGGAAAGCTTTCTTTGTGGTTGATGATTTATATCCTTCTATCGTGGGAATCATGGGATCCCCGTAACGAGCAGTGCTATGTTGATTGTTTATGACTGTCACCATTTAATAGGAAAAAAACACGAGGTTATGTTTGTCATTGAAAGGTACACTACGTGTATTTTATTTTTCTTTATATACTACATAATGTCTCCCTTAACCATATATTATCAAAGAATGTACGAGGTTTGCGCACAAAAAGACAGGATTTTTTTGGGGTTGTTCTAAATAATGAATTCGATGCTGTCTGTATTTCAGAAACCTGGCTTCTTGACAATGACTGTATTTATATTAAAATGAATTAAAAATTACTTCGTAATCACCGCCTTATTAATATATCCATATCAACATGTTTCGAAAGCGAAGGAATATACTCAAATGATAAACATAGAACACGATAATGTAAGAATAGACAAATTATAAACATAAACAAAAATTGATTAATGAAGGTAAGCAATTAATCAAAAATGTTAAAACATTAAACAACAAATTCATATTAGAAATAAAAAAAAGATTTTTTATTATTGATATTAATCTGAAATATATTCAAGAGATGTCTAATTTAAAAAAAAAGATATTTGTATTTATATTTACATATATCTTTTGTGACAATTAAAACACTGTATGGCAATTGTATATTCGCGTTCGCTGTATTCGGAATTTAGGTAATAATTATAAAGATATTGTCGATATATATTTTTTTTTTTTTTTTATTGTATAATATTAATTATATACAGTGGGAACTTATACCCGCTAAGCCACTGCAAGTAGCTTGTCAGCAGGAGTTTATTTCAACAATATAATATAATACAACAATAAATTACAATCATCAGGGGCAAAATTATTATATTTAGGCGCATGCATCTTGTGCTGTACATAAGTTGAGAAAAAAAAAACTTAAAGAGAAAAAATAATGGTAAAAGCATTACAGATTTGTTATTGAGATACTAGAGTCCAATCTTATAACACCGATTTAAATAATATTATAAAAATGTCAATATCATAAAAAATATCAAAATTATAAAAGTACCAATATTATAAAAGTATCAATATTATAAAAATATCAATATTATAAAAACATCAATACTTTTAAAAATATCAACATTATAAAAACATTCATATTACAAAAATATAACTATTACGTAAATATCAGAAATATCAAAGCATCTGTAAGTATTAAATAGATTAAGAAATAAAAATTTAAAAGATATATACATAAAACAGCAGTACACGTTGGTTACAATGATGATACACTTAAATATAATAGTAACACCGTAACAGTAAGTACACCAGATATCTAGGAGCTATACAACCATGGAGACCGTCATATTTGTTACCATCAATACACAAGGTTACTTTCCAAAAGCCAACACTTTAACATCAGTGAGAATTTCATCATAGGACAATTGTTTTTAAATTCGTACGGCAATTTGTTAAATATAAATGGTACAATGTATTCAAGGGTTCGTTGACCATATTTATTTTGAAATATTGGCACTATCATTCCTATATTTTGTGTGAAACATGTATTGTGTACATGATCCACCACTGCCTTATACGGACTTTCAGATATATGTTGCAGTAGAATTTTATGCCACAAAATACCACGAACAGGTAATACATTAATTGATTTGTACATGATATCAATGTCTCGCCTTTGGTTAAAAACTGTTTTACTTACTAACAATTTTACCATGGCGTTTTGAATCAGCTGTAAATGTTTTATGTTGGTCTTACAGGAGTGTCCCCAAGAAGTTATACCATACCTTATAGTCGATTCTGCTAGAGACAAATAAATTAGTTTCATAGTTGTTATAGGCACGTATAATTTTATCTTGTGGAGTCTTCCTACAATGGCTCGAAGTCGCTTACAGAGGTTAGAAATTTGTACGTCCCATTTCATATTACAATCCACCGTAACACCTAGATACACGTACTGGTTGACTAATTCGATACTTGTACACGCGCAGGGCTGTTTGGTATTATTGTGAATGCAATTAAATGAATGGGATATGATTACAGGTGCCTCTCTGTACCTTGCATGCGGGGATCTTATATGCATCAATTTCGTTTTTTTAGCATTGATTATTAGACCAGAGTCATGTGACCATTTTAATAAAGAAGTAAAGTCTACCTGTAACAATTTTATTGCAGTATCCAAATTTTAACACAACAATAACAAAATATAAATCTTATCTTATTTAATAAATTAATAGAAATACTTCATAAACACAAACTTATTAATGTTTTTATTAATTGATTGATAGTGACGCCACAAAGTGAATGAATACCAATCTTTTGAAGAAAATATCTTATTTAAATTTATTTCTGCAAGCAGAACTAGTCTAAATGAATAAATGACCTACCTCTGTTTCGAACTGATTAATTTGTTATTACGATAATTAGATAATTATTTTATTCTAACTTACTGGCTACGAAGGTATTTTTAAACATTATTTTATGAATTTATTACTTTTTTCGCGCCATTATTTATAATATTATACATGTATGTATATATATTTATTTAATTTTCCCTTTTTCGTTAATTTTTTATTAGAATTACTAACATTACTAGCATTACTAAATAACATGTGTGTACTGTACTAATAAAAAATGTTAAATGTGTAAAGCCCAATTTCGGAGTTAATAAATATATAAATAAATTGATTTTTATTCTTTCTTTTATCTGTAATATTACGTAGATACTATGATTAATTGATGATTAAGCGATGTGCTACGTCCCTCTTTACAACATGGTGATGAGGAAAGCAGAGCCAAGTATCGAGACAAAGTTGGCAGTGTACAAATCAGTGTATCGCCCCACGTCTACTTATGGTCACCAGATCTGGACATTGAACGAGGGAACACGTTCCAGGATCCAAGCTGCCGAAATGAGATTTTTGAGATGAGTTGCAGGAGTCACAAAATGGTATCGAATAAGAAGCTTGATGATCCGGGAGGAGGTAAACATCGAACCACTGCTACTCTTTATAGAAAAATCATAATTGACGTGGCTTGGGCAGATATTAAGAATGCTAGAAGGTCGAATTCCGCAGAAGAAATCTGAGTCCTATTCCAAAGGGATGACGTCTAGTGGGTCACCCCGGACATAGGTAGGAGAAGCAACTCCAACGGCTGTGCGAGGTGATGCTGTACCTACTACGGACTGATGCCGTTGACGTAGCACAGGACGTGAACGGCTGGAGGCGCCTTGTCGATACGATGGGTCCGTGACCCGAGTAGAACAAGGGGAAGAAGATGTATGGATGTACGTACGTACATACAATGATTCATTTAATGAAACTTACTTGGTATAGAATATGTCATTTTTTATTATGTTTACAAACTTATCTATAACGACCATTGGTTTCTTAAATAAAATTTAAAAAAATATAAATTTATTAAAAAATGATTAAAAACAAAAAAAAATTTGGTGAAATTATTTATTTTAATCTCCTTCTATTTATACTTTTAAAATACCTATTTACTGAATCTTCGATATCTGAGATTGGGATATTTGCTATATCTATATATATTATATCTATCGTGATATTTACTGTACGCGTATTTGACCTATTTACTAAGATACAGTAAATAGGTACTCTCAGTATCACCCTTGATGAAAGACCACCATTCTGAATCGAACTGTTGGTGGCTTGAAATGGCAAAAACTGGTTTCGGTTTGCCAGTAGATCTGAATAGTTAGGCACTTCCGAACCTTCCACTTATCCATCTCCTTCATCTCCCTACTCCATTCAACCCCACAACATACCCCAACTATATGATGCCATAGCCCCACTGGCTCCAGATAGTTGGAACCAGTTGGGACCCTTTTGCGGTATTCACATTAAAAAGAATATTACCAACTACTATCAGATTGCTGGATTTACTGGTCGGGAACACCTGTGAAAGACATGGGATTTCCAAGAAAATTAATTACTACAGTCAATAGTCAGCATAACAGAATGAATTATTTGAGATAATGTATTAGTAAAGTTAGCCTCTCAGAAGCTGGGCGTACTTTAATGGTACACAACTGCTGACTCTGTACAGATTACAAGTGCGCCCACTCTTGAATTTGGCAGCCACCTCTGGTCGGGAGCTCCAAAATTTCTGACAAAAACAACCTTTACTTTGTGCAGAAACGGGTGGTACGTTTGATATATTCGCCTATCTTAACAAACGAATTCCAATCTTTGGAGCATAGGCGTCAGGTGGGAATGCTGTCCTTATTCTGCCGGAAATCCAACGTGAGAAGCCCTAAGGAACTTGCGTCCTCTTTCCCTTCCTCTATGTTACTAGTTAGTTAGTTGGTTGTAGTGTATTAACAATAGGCGAAGAATTTATTGTGAAGAACATAGCAATGCATTGAAAAAAAACGACGGACACAACTCCTTGTAAACCTTTTAAAAACCGATAACGTTTTTTAAATTCACTCAGCACTTGTTCATTTTAATTAGCACCTAAATCATTATTACTGAGCTGGAGACTGACGTCATTTCCCTTTCCATCTCAAAACTTCTTTTTTTTTGGGAAGAAAAATAATATTTGTTTTTGTATCATGAGTGAATGGTTGCATTTCTCATTAGGGTAAAGAGGTGGATGGTTTAATATATATTTTTAAAGCAAAGCTACAGAAAATGTAAAGCCATAGAAAACGTCAAGGAAAATTTAGCTATAGTAATAAGCTATAGAAAACGTTAAGAAAAATTAAGCTATACTAATAAGCTATAGAAAACGTTAAGAAAAATTAAGCTATACTAATAAGCTATAGAAAACGTTAAGAAAAATTAAGCTATACTAATAAGCTATAGAAAACGTTAAGAAAAATTAAGCTATACTAATAAGCTATAGAAAACGTTAAGAAAAATTAAGCTATACTAATAAGCTATAGAAACCGTTAAGAAATATTAAGCTATACTAATAAGCTATAGAAAACGTTAAGAAAAATTAAGCTATAGTAATAAGCTATAGAAAGCGTTAAGAAAAATTAAGCTATAGTAATAAGCTACAGAAAACGTTAAGAAAAATTAAGGTATAGTAATAAGCTATAGAAAACGTTAAGAAAAATTAAGCTATAGTAATAAGCTATAGAAAGCGTTAAGAAAAATTAAGCTATAGTAATAAGGTATAGAAAACGTTAAGAAAAAATTTACCTTTGAGATATTATTTATTGAATTAATTTTTTATTAAAATATGATAACCAAAGACAAAGCATGGGACCGAGGGGAGTGAAAACGGCGTAGATATATATTTAATCCTTCATCTACTAGTGGACAGACATTGCATATCTACGTATTTCGAAACCAATAGTTCCCTTGTCAGGATACAACTATGTATAATGAAAAACAGAGATATGTAACCGCAGACAAAAAGTAACAATAAGTGGTGAGTGAAGGTAAATAGTTGGTTACATAAAATAAACAAAATTATTGTAAAATAACATTTTTATATTTATCCTATCTGACGTGTACCCGGCCTTGCCCGATTTTTATTATTTTTTTTTAAATAAAGTTATGAGATTGTAGATTTTTGTTTGTCGTTTGGGTGCAGTAATTTATTTGGCAGCGAAAGTAATACCTTGTATCAACTATGACTATCTCTAAAAAAGGAATTTCATTCCAAACATTTATTTTTTCAAAATATATCTAAATAATTATAATTATAACTTTATTATTTAATTCATTTATAAATAATAAAGTTCTTAAGTAGGTACCTATTCGTATTTTCCATTTTTAAAATATTCTACCCAAACAAACCTCCTTTTGAATATGTAATCTGTGGCTTACCAGAATGGTACATCTATGGGATAACCCCAATACAACATGGCGGGTTCATCATACTAATTTGAAGACATTATAGCAACAGGTTTATTTATTTGATTTCATTCAAATTACTCTCTAAATCTTCCCGGCACTAATAAGAACAAGCTGTGCTTTTTCAGCGAAGCTGGTTGAGTAATTTTCGAGAAAATCGAGAACAGACAAACAAACATTCATGCTTGTATATTAAGAAGAGATATATGGAGATTAGAGAACAGAAATTCAAACAAAATCGAGGAATAACCAAGGTACCAAAATAACGATAATTATTCTGAATTAATTTGAAAAAATTTAGTATTGATAATTTTAGTATTCGTATAAAATTGTCATGTTAATTTCAATTTGTTTAATATTTTATTATTTGTTAACATTATTTTTAAATAAGATGACATCAACTAGTCTGCATTATAAGATAAACCCTAGAAAGCTATATTTTTACAGAGCCAATTAGGTGATTTTTCACAAAAAATGGCGCTATACAAATAAATCAATTATTATGATTATTATGACGGCAAATACACTTTTAAAAACAGTTAACAACCACCTAAAACTTTGGTATCACTCTAGGAATATATGAATTCAGTTTTGTTCACTAAATTTTAGTTGGTGAGGTCTTCAGTCATCAACGGGTGATGATATTGATGATGATGAGGAACGATAAGTTTTTATATGAACAAGAGTTCCAACTGCTCAACTCTCCGTTTTGTTCACAAAATTTTAGTTGGTGAGGTCTTCAGTCATCAACGGGTGATAATATTGATGATGATGAGGAACGATAAGTTTTTATATGTACAAGAGTTCCAACTGCTCTCAACTCCCAGCCAGTGGGAGTTCCCAACTGGAGGTATGTTGCGAGGCTCAAAGGAGTGGGAAAAGAAAGGAAATGGGGAAGAAGAAGATGGGAAACTGCCTGTCTTTTCAGATCTGGTAAACAAACTCGACTAAAGCCAATTCAAGCTACATTTTGATTCTGAATGGAGGCCTTCCATCAGAACAACGCTGAGTATCTATGATTCTGTTATGACAGCACGTCTTTATTTTTCCCAAGTGAGCATCGCGCGTAAGCCATAATGTTGTTTACGCATCTGTGATTCATCCGCAAGTAATAACAATTTAAAAAACTACTTTTACCACTTATTTAGAAATCATACAGTTATATAATATAATAATTACATTTTAAATCAATAAATCAATTAACTTCTACTATGCAATTATGCATACTACATTACAAACAAAAGCAAACGGAAAAAAAATCAATAGACATTTTAAGAATGCTTAAAATGAGAATGAGAACGATAAATTTAGCCTGTTTGACTTTATGTGTTTTCAAGGCGCAAATGAAAATGGTAAAATGGTCCGTAAGTTATTGAATGTTTTGAAGATACGTCCCATTAATGAATTTTGTACATACTCAGATTTCTAATATGATGGACGAAATAAATCGTTCGATCTGGTGTGGCGTTCAGGACGAATTGCAATATTTCTAACAGATATGATGAATCAAAAAGATAGTTCAAATTTTCATATAAGAATAAGGCATCGGTGGTTTTTGTCTACGTTTATAAAGAACAATTGGATTAATATGATGGTTACTAAAATGATATGACGGATGTTTTGTATTTTTTTGATGTTGATATTTTCGATACGATCAACATAGAGTTCATATTGGGGATTCTATATGACTGGGGCAAAATCATGTAGGGATCTTACATAGGTCATATATTGTAAAAAGGTGTGTATGGTATGGTAAAGGGCTTTGTGGTGTGTAAAATAAAGCCAACAATACATTCAGAAACTGAATTTGTTTCAAACATTTTTTTACGAATTATATTTGTAGTTATTTGTGTTCTCTTGGCTAGTCTTCTAGTTGGCTAGTCTATTGCCAAAAAGTAAAACGTGTCGAGGTTGTTGCATTTAATGTGCAAGCCAATGGCCTTGAGTGTAGCACGATGAATAATACTTACGTATTAAGGCATGCGAGGCATACCATGGACTAACTAACGTAACTAACTCATATCAAATGCCTCCGTACTAATTATTATCTTGCCGAATTCTCAATGCATTTTTATTTATTTATTGAAACAGAGACGGTTTGAATGGCTCCCGTGAGTGCCCACTGTGTTATCTCCCATTTTACCTTATTCCTTTGATAGTAACCCGGTATCTTTGATAAATATAACCAGGGTTGTCATTGGATATTCGCCTATGTCTCTTAAAATGTAAGTTTATTTTCAGTAGACAAAAGTATTTATCAAATTTTGAAAAAAAAAAAAATTAACGGACCTTCACATTAACGAGAAAATTATTTTAAAAGTTTCCCTCGCTAATATTTAATTGAAGATCTTACCTATAAATTAAAACATTAAATATACTTGATCAAATGTCCTGAAAGAATCGAGGTCAAGTTTTTCTGGATGGTATTTAAGAATTTTCTTCAATAAACGTAAAATTACTTTCTGGTGTCATTTCCAATAAAATGAATAAGAAATGTTTTGTATAGACCACTATTTAATACAATATATGAATATTTTATATATATAAGTATTTTACTCACTTACTGGAATGGCTCCGGCTTACTTGTGGGCACCCATCACTTTACCGAACCGTTTTACGGACCAGATGAGTCCCTCTATCGGTTCTCACGTCAAGACTCTACTTTTCGATATAAAAAACGAAGCTACTATTAAATGATTCTAAAAGCCCCCGACTGTCCCTACACGGCACACCATAGATTTATACACACCAAAACATTTACATGTTCTCATCCAAAGCAGTTAGTTCCTATTCTTGAAGTTAGTGGAGATACAACATTTATAAACAGTCATAGGTCAGCAGCATCATCAGCTATCGGAAGGTTGAAGGAACCCAAGAGCACACCAGGGGCGCTATTCCCGTTATTTTTAAGGAAGTTTCCTTACGTTTTTTTCCGTTGGGTTAAAAACTTCTTGATTAACTGTGGAATTCCGGTGAGACATGTTAAAAGGATCCTAAATAGATTGTCAAGAGATTATTTGAAAACACAAATTGATGAAATATATTCAAGTGACGTAAGATTTTGAACTAAAACTCTTAAAAACAATTACATTATATTATAATTCATTTTATACATTTTTATCTTATTTTTAAATATTATAAATAAGCCCTTTAACGAAGAATCATGTTTAATAAAAAGGTACCTACCTCATTAGATAGTAATGACCTTTTTTGTCTCTAGTTCTAAAAGTGACATTTGAATTTGTGCCGACCGAAGAGGTGGGTCATTCACTTATTTTAAAAACTCGGTTCCAATTCCGAGTTTTAGGACATGGACTCGATTCCTCGGACTCGGTCTTCATTCTTTTCGGTCCGCATAGGTCCGCCGTTCCGGAATCAAAAATCGTTCATATTACACCTTTGCAATTCCTTGAGTGTGAGTTCGAAACGAGTGAATCCGGATTTACGAACTCGGAGTGAGTCCACCTCCGTGAGGACTCGGCCGGTCATACCTACTTTCCTCAATGCTGCGCTTGACGTGAATTATCAAAAATGTCAACATCTATTTAATATTTAATAATGTTTACTAGCTAATTTTATTTAAAGTAAATAATAACGTAATTAATGAGTCTAGTTTTTGGACTGTTAGTTCGTGGTGGAATTCCATTGTATTAGAATTGAAATTAAAACACTTTTGTACTTTCTTCCACTTATTTATTTTCACCAGGACCGGTTTCATCCTACTACGGACATTTTCAGACTGGTAGTTGAAATTCTTATGCTACGGTATTTATACAAACTTAGGCAGGGTTACACAACATTGTATCTATATCATGAATGTTTCTATTTTGTTAATTTAAGGTATTGTAAAAAAAAAAAAAGATTTTTTTTATAATAATAAAAATTGTTAATTTAAGGCACATATGGGTAACTATAATGTTTAATATTAAAATTATGAATAGTTCACATTATTGTAAATGAATTTATATAATTGAAAAGGTTTGTGATTACTGATATTTTATTTTGGTAATATTGGGATATTCCCTTCTTGTGGCTTAGGGCTAATGGACAAATATTGATGGTACTATGCTATTTATTATTATTATTAGGGTTCTCCGTAATAACCCAAATTCACGGAGAACCCTAATAATAATAATAAATAGCATAGTACCATCAATATTTGTCCATTAGCCCTAAGCCACAAGAAGGGAATATCCCAATATTACCAAAATAAAATATCAGTAATCACAAACCTTTTCAATTATATAAATTCATATACATTCATGTGAACTAAAAATATCTATTTACTATGTAACATCATTCATAATTTTAATATTAAACATTATAATTACCTATATGTACCTTAAACTAACAAAACAACTTATAATACCTCAAATTAACAAAATAGAAACAGTCATTAAATAGAGACATTGTTGTGTACCTCTGCCTAAGTTTGTATAAATACCGTAGCATAAGAATTTCAACTACCAGTCTGAAAATGTCCGTAGTAGGATGAAACCGGTCCTGGTGAAAATAAATAAGTGGAAGAAAGTACAAAAGTGTTTTAATTTCAATTCTAATAACGTAATTGGTAATAAGTTTTTCTCTTGTTAAAACATCGCAAATATTGACATTTTTTATGAATGTCGCTCGCTGAATTCAGCTGACAGATGTCATCCGAGAGAATCAGAATCGCAGTTAAGTAAGAAGGCTTTAACCTAAAGGAAAAACGTTAGGAATCTTCCTCAAAAGGAACGGGGATAGCGTCCCTGGTACTAAATTCGTTGAACGTGCTGGAGAAGTGTCAGGCCATATAGTCTGGAATAACCTACCACACGATTTATGAATGATTAAGGACTCAGAGCTATAAATAAAACTCATATTATCACACAATCATATCAATAAATGGTATAATCACACACCTGAATTATTTAATAACTAGACTAACCGGTTAGTACTTACCTAGAGTCACTTACTGAAATCATGCAATAATCCGTCCATCTACTGCTATACAAACAGTGTGACACTTTTCACAGTCCGCCAAATAAGGAACTCCAGACCAATGCTCTTATTTTTTTTATCAATAATGACGTTCAAACTTAAATACCAATAAATTTAGTTTTTTTTTTCTAAAGTTAGTTTTCACAAATAAAATAATTTTCAATGTTTCAATTTGTCAAAGTCCGCCAAAACACTCCAAATCTATGGCCGGTTGGTTTTGATCAGTTTTGAGGTTAGAATGTCAAATGTCAAAACAAGGATGAGCTTTCCCGTACATAATTTTATATTATATTGATAGTAAATATCACTAAACATAAGTAATAAAATTATGTACCTTTTTAGAAACTTAAACTTAAAGAATAATAATAGTATTGAGCATTAGTATGATCATAATATCCATATTGATATTTGAATTACTTATGAATTCTCTAATTTATTTCACTAATAAAAGTTATATTGTCATATGTTTATATTGAAGATTACAAGAACTTAAAGTCAGCAAAATTACGTTTAAATTTCACGAAAACTAAAAAAAATACATATTTAAAATACGAAACAAAAGAGAAAAATAAAAATGTCCATAATATTGCAAAAACAGAATGCGCACGAGACGTCAGATTTTCTAAATACAATGGTAACAATATAACAAGATGTTTTGATGAAATGATTTTGTTGGTCACTTTTAAATAACGATTTATAAAATCTAGAATTTGCTGATCTATATGAATACATGTTTTAAAGCTACTGTATTTTTCACTGGAGTTCCTTATTGTAAATAACTAATTGTATGAGGGTAAATAAATAATTGTAAAATTTCTAAGAATTTTAAGCTTTTACGGTTATTTCAATTAAAAAATTCTTCAGCCCTAAAATTGAACTAAATAAATATCTACCAACTATTCTTTTACCACTAATTTAATAAATGTAAAATCAATAGTAAAGAAGGGGAAAATGGCAACTTCAAATCGCGTAATGTTCAGTGTTTTTAATATTGTGTCCTGTCTTCCTGTTGTATCCTCTCCAAGCTTGAAAATTCTAATAAAACTTTGTTTATCTGAAGCGACCTGCCTGATCCGTTTATACATAATTAGACAGAGCCTAGGAAGTCATTGAGCATCAGGTCAAAAAATACAGGACAAATAATAATCCCCAACTCAAAACAACAGCTCAACACCATTACATATGCTAAGCCATAAAATATTTTAACTCCGTGAAAAAAACTTTCTAAAAATTGAGAATTTTTTAATTAAGGTATACTTTACAATAAACTAATTTTAGGAGTATATTACATGTTCATTTGAAAAATGATATATACTCGTATATATATATATACATTTATATATATTTTAATTTCAAAAAATTTCCTTTAAAATTTCTTTGCAATTAGTGTATAGCCATCAGAATATGTATGTTCGTGGTAGTACCTACTTTTGAAATTATTTATATAACATCTCTTAATAGTACTCTCCCTCCCTACATACGAGAATTTCTCAATTAGGGGGGTATTAATTATCAAAGAAACTAAATGGATTATGTCAATTAAAAAAAAAAAAACAACATGTTTTAGTACTTAAACATCCTGTTATTATCATGTAAATAATGTTGTTAATTGTATTTAAAATGAGATTTTTTTTAAATGTTACATTTGTACTTTTTTTAATTTTTCACAAAAACAGCGCTATACTATAATTACACTATATATTTATAATTATTTACAACATAAATTCATTTATCTATCGATTTCCATGTTGTATTTTCTTATTTAAATTCGTTAAATGTCCATCTATCTTATATTGGACATCTAAGCCGACTGAAATAGGATAAATAGGAAGTTAATTACGTTGGAATGTTTTTTTTTTCTTGAAAGGGAAATTCTTTATTTGATTCGAGTTCTTAGCCGAGTGGTTCAAAGCATCAGGTTCTCATCCACGCATCGCTATTTTGACCTCTGCTAGCTATGTTCTCCATAATTTGCACAAGCAACCAGTTAAGTATTTCCCTGGGTTTATTTAGTATTTATAGGAAGATCATATTTTTATTTATTAGCATTTTATTAGCAAAAATAGACAATTTCCCAAATTTAAGTCTTTCTATGGCTAGAAATGTCAAATTTATAAATAAGATCAACTGCATAATTCATTCTTCTTTCTTCACGAAATTCTCAGTAAACAATAGCCTTCATTAACTTACTGTGCAGATATGTTTCGTTAGACCGGATTCATCAGAATTACATATTCAGTGATTACAACGACAGTGTTTTTATCTAACGAGTAACAATCAGCCATCCACATCAAGATTTTCAAGATACATTCAGTCCATCAAAAAGTCAAAGATTTCCAACCTTAGGCAGATTCAAATATGCGAGTGCCATAATCCAACTGTCTCTGATCATTTGGGACTACGGTCCAATAATCACAAAAAAAATAAATGCATTAATTATTTGTTTATAATTAGTTAGTTTTTTAATCCACCCAAATACTCAATACTTATTTAAGTATAAACAATAACCGCAGAGCAAATAATACATAGTGATACCCTCACACGCGAGGTGAAAGAAACAAAAATAATGGGATGGGAGCGATCTAGGCGTGCCGTCAGTTTAAGTAAAACAGCTAGAATATATAAAATATACAAAACTACAAAAAAAGGCTAAGCTTGTCTACAAAAACAGAATATTTGGTTAGAGTATTGAGTATATCCCTTTGCATAAATGTTTTGTAAAATTGCTAACTGCAGTCAAAATCACGCGACACAAACGTAAACGGTGTGCGCGAAAGACGTGACCTCTACCTCCAGCCGTCGAAATCGTACTTATGGCAAGTCTATTAATTCTGACGTCAATAATAATAACATCCTTCTAAATCAAAACACACCCACATGTTTTAATAAAATCCACCAAGAAATAAATATTACAATCTGTAAAACGTCATACATCGGTTCAACAATAACCAAATGGTTAATTGGATTGGATAGTCAGAAAAATAGTTAAATAATCTCACATAAAATTCTTCACACCTATTAATAAGGCACTCAGTACATAGATTAAAGAAAAACAATGATTACAGAATACTACAGTACGCATAACTAGAGCATTTGGTTCCTTAAAACCGGCAATCTGCCTAGCTAAGAACTAATATCGACTTGACAAGACATAATAGCACATGAACACATTTCAATTATTTTTAATTGTTTTAAATATTTTCACTTATTATTAGTTATTATAAAATATTGTGAACTTCCAATTTTTTTATTTGCTACATAAATTTATCTACGTATTGTAATAAATTAAAATAAATGAAATCTCATCGTTTATATAAATACTTAACATTCGTTTTTTTTGAAAGGTATTAAACATTTTTTTTAGTTACCATATTACCTAAAAATTAATATATAAACATAATATACATGTATACGTAGTACTGACTAATGACTATAGTAGAGTAGTCCATCAGAATCCATCGGTCATATTTTTTTCATTTGAACAAATGAACTAATTGGTAGTTTTCGATCATACGAATTTGCATCATAAAAAAACTACTTAAAATTTCGCATTCGTTGCAATCCACTAAATGCATTTTACTGTAACTCGTTGCCAACTGGTTATCAATGTTACGGTAATTGAAAAAAAGAACTGCTGATTCAGGGCAAAGAGATTGCAAGACATATATTACTGATCGTCATAATCGAGATGTCAAATTCGATTAATGAAAAGCTCGAAACACTACAATTTTATTCGATCAAAACAGGCTGAAAGCTGAGCTAGGATAAAAATAGTATTGCTTCCAAAAGATCCACCATCTTAGCTATTTTAATTGATTAATTTATTTATAATAATAATAATATTTTATTCCAGAACATGTGCAGGGGTACTGCAATGCTATACGTTCCAATGATTTATTTATTTATCCTAAATGAAACGTAACATGCTCTCATAGATGTCGCTAATTTAAAAATTTAAGAAAAAAACACTTTTAGCAGGTAATGCTTTTAAATATTGAAATGAATCATTTGTTGTTGCGTGTACGTACGATATATGAAATGAAAAATACATTTTTATTGTAGATTTAGAGCTCAAACTCTGCAACACACTTATGAAAATACAATATATTATTGTAAAACTAGCAAATACAGTATTTTTATAAGTTTCTTTGAGCTTTAAACTTACAAAAACACTTAATTTCATTTCGTATTCCGTATATACAACCGCCAACAAGCAATTGATCTCAATATTTAAAGAATTAAGTGCTAAAGGTGTTTTTTTCTAAAATATTTAAATTAGCCCCATCTGTGAGTGCATATCTCGTTCCTTTTCATCTTAAGTTTTAATCCAGCAGGAGAGGGTTGGTGGTGCAAAGATAATTTGCTACATTACACGAGAAATAAATTTATAATGTTAAATAAGAATTTAAATAAAAAAGTAATTACAATTATTTTTTTAAATAATAAATGAAAACGTAATAAATGATCGTCCTTCAGGGTGGTCATATAGGGTGGTCCAAAAATTTTTTTTTATTATTTTTCATCTGACCGCTCCGTGAATTTGTTACATGTATTCATAGTAATAACATAGTAAAATTTCAGCGAGATGGCTCAAGTAAAAAGGGGTGCTCAATCGAGTGTTGTTTTTGAATTTTTTGTGTAAAATGCTTAATTTGTACTTTTTAATATATTATAATAAAACTAATATAAAACTTTTTTCCACTTAATTTTATTTGACTGTAACCAGGTTCAGCCTGTCAAGACTATCTTCAGGCTTATATACACAAATATGGGGAAGGGTAAGAGGGGTGGTCTACAAGGATTTTATTCGAGTATGTGGGTTTTCTTACAATTGTTACTAAGTGGTCTTTGGCTATCTAATTTCTAATTATTTTGTTTTTTTCCAGTAAGCATAATTACCTCAGGCTTGTAGCTTTACTTCAATATTGTTTGGGAAAAACCTTACAAGTATCATGCATTATTAATGACCTAATTTTTAGTGTTGTCAAATTGTTATTATATTTATGGTGATATAATTATTCCAGGTCATTAATAATGCATTTTAACGTTATTTTAAGGTTTTTCCCAAACATTATTGAAGTAAGGCCACAAGTCCGAGGTTATTAAACCTACTGGAAAAAACCAAAATAATTAGAAATTAGACAGCCAAAAACCACTTAGGAACAATTGTAAGAAAACCCGTATATTCGAATAAAATCCTTGTAGACCACCCCTCTCCCCCTACCCTATATTTGTGTATATAAACCGTGAGTTATGAATAATTATTATCAGTCTGAATATGGCAGTGTGCTAAACTATTAAATAAATATTAAAATAAAGTACTGAAGAGTTTTATAGACAAATTCAAACACTTATTTCGTAGACTGTGAAGTGAATCAGTGTAATAAAATGTGTTCATGTACTCGAAAAAAAGACAAAGTTTTTCTACTTGGGGTTCGAGATATTGAGTCATTGATGAGGTTTAATCAACTTCCTACTCTTCAGTAAGTTTTACTCCGTTTTCACCACATATTAAATGAATCAAAAAATGTGAAAGGCTCCGCGCATATACTTATTCCAGAACTTATAAAAGTATGGAGTAAATCTAGTATTCCGACCGGACAACAAAATCATTGCATTGAAAAACTGATTAAATTTCATAAGAACTGGTTGCTATTGAAGAAAAATCGAAGAAGAAATTCTGAAGCACAAAGAAAAAGAGAGTATTTGTTTACAAAAGAACTAGACAAAAATTTTGATATTGCCCATGGAAGCGCTTTGAATTTGATCAAAATTGCGGAAGACAGAGCGTTTCTCATCGATCAAAGAGGAGAACGTAAGATGATAATGACCTCAATCGACAAGAAACTAGAAAAGGTCAAAGAACGCTCTCTAAAACGGAAACAAAGATCTGAAGAATTGAGAGAAATGGCTGAAATCAAGGACTCTTTCTTGCAATTACCTCCTGAGACTTGGAATGACAATGTTGATTACCTACAAGGCAAAAGCTGCGTCACAAATTTGCGTGTTGTTAATGATACAGCGGAGAGAGGAGTTAAACTGTTTGAAGATTACAACACGTTACTCACTAAGAATGAGGAAGAAAAGCAATTTTTACTTCACATCGTTGAACAAAACAGAAAAATCGTTTCCACTGAAACATCCAAAAAGGAGTTAACAAACATAGTTTTTGAAAGATTGCGACTAATATTATGTTAATTATTACTTTGTTACAAAATTTTATTCATATTTAAATAATTTGTATACTTATTTGATTAAAATATTTGTAATATTAATAAACCTTAAATTACGTGTTTTATTTAAAATCCTGAAATTTTGTCAAAAACTTATAATTCGATGAGCACCCCCTTGTATATAAGATAAGAGGCTGAAATTTTTAACACATCATAGGAATGGTAGGTGTAATAAATCAAGGGTACGGCTACACCTATATTTGATTATTTTTTTTTTACTATATAGGCCTGGACCACCTTAGTGGTCAATGTATCATCATCTGCATCCATTGCTAATTGGGTGGAGAACTGAGCCACTAGGATGCATGCAGCCACGACAATGGCGTTGGTTGACTTCCTTGCCCTGCCACTCCTGCCCCAGAAGCTGGCTAGTCGGTGGGAAAGTTAGGCGGGGAATGAGCGAACCCTCACTTCGGTGAACATCGTGGAGGCACTGCAGAACCTTGGAAGTTGGAGAAGTTGCCTGTATGCATTGATGTAGCACTCCTTCAGCTTGTCTCATTGATCTGCTGGGTATTGTGTCCGCAGCACAGATGTGTATAGGGCAGTGCAGTTAGGCATCGTCGCTACAGTGGTAGAACCGCATTGAGAGCAATCCGGCCCGTATATTAATTGCTTTTCTTTTTCTTCCGTATCTTCTACATCTTTCATATCTTCTGTAAGGATGTATCCCAGGTATTTAACGTGCGAGGCCACAAGCAGTTCATTACCTTCTAGCTAGATTGGTGGAATATTTAGTCACTCCTTGTTGTGTCGGAATACAAAGGCGTTACGCAAAACTAGCATCATTGATCCCTTTGATACCGTTGTATAGCCGGAACATTTGCCAAACGCGTGCCTAACGTTTGTAAACGCTTGACATTAATTTGACGGGTCGCTTTTGCTCTCAACACCTCTGCTACGATATACAGGCTTTTGTGTTTCCTCCCGCTTATAATTGGGTATCTTCGACACACACTTTCTTTTCCTTAAAAACCTCATTCATATAGTTCCTCGAAGAGAAAATAGGCCGCCGTTGTTGAGCGGTTAAGATCCATGACTATGAATCCGGAGGTCACGGATTGAAATCCCGGTGGGCGCAAATAATTTTATTTATAATTGTGAGTAATTTCGCATTGCATTTACAAGTACACAGTATATGTACGGCGCGTTCCAGAGTGGCGGATACTCTTAGGATTGCCCTGGCAAAGACCACCATTCTGAATCGAAACGTTACGTAAAATAGCTTTAACCATGTTTACTGACCAGATCTGAATACAATAGTAATATTAGATAATATATAGTTTAGGTAACGGAGAGCCTTGAAAGCCCTCAACACCTAGCGTTCAATTTTCACAGCGGGTCACTTTCAGAAGAAGCTTCGCACACTTCAAAAGTTTGCACTACATTTCTAAGGGTTTATTGATAGATTAATATCACAGATATATTTTTAAGTACTTAATACAGCATAATGCCCATCACTATGGTATATTGGTTTTCAGGCCAATTCTAATTGCCAATTTATACGCAATATAATTTTAAATCGCCTAACGTTCTCTGAATGCATTTTTTGCAGTTTAAGCACTGAAGGTCACACATGCAATTCGAGTTTTTTTTTTAATTTTTCGAAATGTTACTAGATATCCGGCCTTCGAAATATTTGCTTTATTATTGTAAGTGTCTATTTATAATTTTTTTCCTACGAACCTATTTGTATTTATTTGTAAATGTGTAGTATTAAGTAGAGGTCTGCAAAATAATGTAAACATAAATTGTCGGTGTTACGATCTTTAAAGGTTTTAAATAGCTGGACTAAGATGGATGAAATGAAAATGAAGGTATGTTTAAAAAGCACAATAATCCAATTGCATATTTTTTCTTTAACGAAATGGTGTTCAGAAATTTTGCAACGTCCTGAAAGTAGATGATTCTACATCATATTCTTAGGCAAGTTTATATATTTTTATTTATTACTAGCTGATGTGTACCCGGCCTTGCTCGGGATTATTTATTATTTTTTTGGAATAAATTTATGAAGTTGCGAATTATTACTTGTTTAGGTGACATAATTGATTTTAGAGCGAAAATAATGCCATGTCACGACTATTGCTATCTCTTAACAAAGAACCAAAGAAACATTAATTTGAAAATTGTATTATTTCATTCCAAACATTTATTATTTCTAAATACATATATAATAAAGTTCTTATATAGGTACATACTTGTGTTTTCCATTTTTAAATTATTCTACCCAAAAAAACCTTCTTCTTTTGAATAT
>JAHDVE020010472.1:0-117479 GCA_022606495.2 Halesus radiatus
AAAGTTTAAAAAAAATGCATTGCTGTTACAACATTATCCTACTTTTCAGTATTTAGATATCTATATTGAAGTGTAAGATAAAATTTGCAATAAAAATAGAACAAGTCCTATTTTCCATACCGAATCTATATAGAAAGACGACCTGAAAGGAATCTGTATGAAAATAAATGTTTCGTATAAAACACCCGTAGGAACAAGGTTATAGCGAAGGTGAACCCTGTTATATTCTACACCACTGGCTATAGGAACCAGCGGCCGAACTGGCGGCTTCGGTCAAAAAATCAGCTTGCTTCTACAATGATGCACGAAAACATAATCACTTACTGTTAGTATGCCCTTTTTTCTCATGTGCCTACGTGTTTACGGAACTTTTGTGTGAAAAAAAACAGACGTCCAACCACGTCAAAGCAAATTCTCCTACTGACTGGATATAATGAAAGCAGCTTCGTTATATTGTAATGTTGATGCTTTCCTTGTATGGCATTCTAACATATTAAGGTGTATAATCGCTTGCCCTGAGAGGACAAGATAATGGTCGTAATATTAAAAAAAACTGTTTTTTTTATTTATTTAAGGAATGTTTTAGTGGCTTTTTAAATAATCTGGGTAACTGGGGATTTAAACATTGTTGATGTTATAACAATGAGTATTTTTATAATTCTCCTGTATTTAGAATTAAAGGATAGAAATGAACTTTAAACTATTGTTAGAGGTTTTGTAATAATTTTTTTACGCAATTGTTTTAAATATTCTAACACATGTTCACAATGCAGCATTCAAAGAACGTATTGTTTGTTTGAAACATTATTTTATTTTGTGATAAACAACCTAGAAATTATCTAAAAAAATCGTCAAAAACAGCTGCCGTACCGCGTCGAGCGGTAACATAGCCTTAATAATTATCATCGAAAAATTTCAGCTAAACCTCGAAGAGAATTTTATTTTATATATATGTATTTTTTTAATCCTTTTTTGATCATTTAAAAATATTCTAAATTCTAGTCCTAAATGCGGGAAAGAAATGTTAATATTTAAAATAAATAATAATTGTTCCTTAGCCACCAACCTTATAATAAGTGTAATATCAATGACAAATAAGATTTAAATAGTAACTGCAATATTATGCAATGTGCAGTGTTTTCTAATATACTGTGCTGTGCGTGCAAAATCATATCTTCTCAAGCTAAAACTTATAATATAACGTGTTAATCTGGAGTGACCTGCCAGATAAGTATGTTTCTCTATCTGTTTGTACGTAATAAGATAAACCCTAGCAAGTAATATTTGTACAGCGCCCTTGATGATTTTTCACAAAAAAGGCACTATACAAATCATCCAATTATTATTGTTGCAACTAAATGTATTATTAACCCGTTTCTAAGAACTGCCAAATTGGGTTAGGTGAATTCTTAAAATAAAACAAACCACTGCATTTTAGAAATACATTCATTTGTTTGACTGAAAACTCAGAAGAGAATGTCCTTCTCTTGCGAACATAAACTTTTTCCCTTATTTCATTCATAAAATTAATGTATCAAAATATACATGTATGATTTTTTTTTATTATCTTCTAAATTACAGGAAAGCTTTAAAATTGAATTCATATTAGGAATTCTTGAGAGAAAGACTTACCATGCAAATTATTTTTTACTAGGTGGCCGCCCTGTCCTCCATCTTTGAAAAGTCCTCGGAGCCAAGCCTGTACTCAGGCTCCTTGGAGGGCTTCGATAAGTGCGCCTCAATCGTGGCTCACTATTCCCTCACCAGCGAGCTGGACACCATCGTGCTCAGCCTCTGCAAGTTTACGGGACTGCTCAGCCTGCCAGAGAGTCTGCATCATATCTCTATAGGTAAAACACTTATCAATCACTGTCGACAAGTGCGTCTCCATCGTGATGCACTACTCCCTATGCAAGTTCACAGGGCTGCTCAGCCTGCCGAAGAACCTGAATCATATTTCGGTAGGTAAAACACCTATCAATCACTGTTACAGATCGCCACACTTAACTATGCAGTTGGTGGCGTCACTACTATTGAGGATACCAGTGTTAAATTAAATCAATGGATCTTTATTTGGACCAATAAATTATTATCATAATATGCATTCTAATTTTATTTGGAGTTCATAAAATAAATACAATAACAAAGATATCAAAGTTCATAGTTTTATTAATTGCCCACCACCGCCAGTATAAATATAAATATAAAAATTAATTAGTACTTAGTAACTAATCATAAATGAATTTGAAATATTTCGGTGATTATTTACCGCACAGCTAACAACACAACTTCAACTAGCAGCGACTCTCCGTAATACTGCAATTATTTGCCATTAATGCCAAACCTTAAGAATAATGCTTCTTACACCACTTTTCATAGGTTTTTCCTTTTTTTATTATAAAAATAAATACCAAAAAATTGACAAATGTTTTGACAGCAGAAAGACAGAGACATAACGTCATCAGTTCCTCATTCTCATACTAACAAACTGTTATTTTAATTTTGTAGGAGCCTCGCTGGGGCAGTCCGCCAAGAGCCGCTGCGCCCTGAAAAAGGTGTTCTGCGTGTGTCACCGTCACGCCAACTCCCTGCGTGAGGGATGGAAACACATCCTCGAGGTTATCCTTGCATTATTCAAAGCGCGCCTGCTCCCCAAGGTATGTTTTTATTGGCTGATTTTTATTCCTAATTTTTATATACGAGGTGTGTTCAAAAGAAACGGTGAATTTTGAATTTTTTCGAAAAGTATTTATTTTTTCATCAATATCCGTTTTCTCCCATTCAAAGTAATCCCCCTCAGATA
The DNA here is from genome assembly GCA_022606495.2 of Halesus radiatus. Lineage (NCBI taxonomy): Eukaryota > Metazoa > Arthropoda > Insecta > Trichoptera > Limnephilidae > Halesus > Halesus radiatus. The sequence continues at coordinate 2,804 of JAHDVE020010472.1, forward strand.
TAATGCGCTTATGCCAGCGAATCTTCCAATCCTCGAAGCACTTCTGGAATGCGCTTTTCGGTATGGCCATCAGCTCGTTCTTCGATTCGGACTTTATCTCACCAATTGTGGCAAAACGCTTTCCTTTCATTGGTCTCTTCAGTTTCGGGAATAGGAAAAAGTCGCAGGGAGCCAAATCTGGTGAATACGGTGGTTGAGGCATGATTATGGTGTTGTTTTTGGCCAAATAATCACTAACAAGCATTGATGTGTGAGCTGGTGCATTATCATGATGCAAAATCCATGATTTGTTTTTCCACAATTCCGATCGTTTGAGCCGTATTGCTTCACGCAAACGTTGCATAACTTCCTTGTAGTATTCCTTATTAACCGCACGACCTGTTGGCAAGAACTCATGATGCACCACGCCATTGTAATCGAAGAAAACAGTGAGCAAAACCTTCACATTTGATTGAACTTGGCGTGCTTTTTTCGGTCTTGGCTCTTCTGGCCGCTTCCATTGGGATGATTGGGCCTTGGTTTCGGCGTCATAACCATATACCCACGTTTCATCACCAGTTATGACCCTTTTGAGCAAATCATTCAACAACTCCTGAACGATACTAATGCGACGTTGCTTTTGCTCAAAATTTAGTAATTTCGGAACATACTTCACTGCCACACGTTTCATGCCCAAAACATCCGAGAAAATTGCACGGCATGAGCCGATTGATATGCCAACGTCCTCTGCAACTTCCCTTATAGTGATTCGACGATTTTCCAAAACCATTTTCTTCACTGTTTCGATGTTTTCTTCATTTGTTGATGTGGTTACAACTCCAGGACGCTCATCGTCATTCACATCTTCTCGGCCTTCTGTAAAGCGCTTGTACAACTTATAAACACTTTTTTGAGACAAAGTAGACTCGCCGAATGCTACAGTCAACATGCGTTGAAGCACTTTATTCCATTTTTAAGGCAAAATTTAATACATATTCTTTGATCCATTTTTTTCAAAAGTAAAAAATCGAAGAACGCAAAAAAACGTGACTAACCTTTCCAGTTGTCAAAAACAAACCACTAATCCAAAATGGCTGATAATGCTAACATATGATAAACATATGTGTACCAACATAACAAAAAAAATTTCGATAATCGAATGTACACAGCCCGCGAAAATTCATAATTCACCTTTTCTTTTGAACACACCTCGTACCTTGAATAAACGCTTATTCTTGTTTTGTTATTTACAGATATTCTTGAAATTTATCTTTTATGAGTTTTACATTTCCATTTAATCTAACATGTCCTAAAAATATATGAAGTTTAACATGCTTAATTTTGCAGGATCTAACGGAAGCGGACGACTTCTGCTCTGCCTCTGGCAAGATATCTTTGATCCGCGAGGCCAGCGCCCCCGTGCGGGCCCCTGAGGCGGGCCTGCTGTCCTCTCTATACTCCTACATCGCCCTGTCGGCTGACTCCGGCTCCACCTGGCAGCGGCAACCCTCGCCCGAGGAGTCGCAGCTGCTGCAGCAGGCGCAGGAGACGGTGGCCCAGTGCAATGTGCAAGGACTTCTGGTGACGGATTCCAAGTTCTTGCAGCTGGATAGTCTGCAGGTCAGTAGGAATATGTACACACATGCAATGTCATCGGCAATACAATTCTTGAAAGTTTCCCCACTTCTTCCGGTCTCCTGCTCTTTTCATCCAGTTCCTTACGCCTAAAACTGTGGTATTCTTCACACCATACTGTCATTCCATTCATTATCCCTCGTCATTAAGTCAGTGGCAATAGGAATTATTTCATTTTTAATGCCTATACATATAGGTAATGAATTTGAATAAAATCTATCATATAATAAACGCTCAATGAGTATATATTTTTTCAGGAATTGGTGAAGTATGTCATAGCAGCCGGAAAACCACAAGAACTACAAAAGCCAGTGGGGCAAACTTATCGGGATGATCCTACTATCTTCTTCTTGGAGGTCTTGATCCAGATTCTCATTCAAAATCGGTGAGACTTCATCCTTCTTCCTCTGCTACTCTAAACTTTAATGCATTACATAAATTAATCAGATGAGAGACTAATCTCAATACATATACATAATATTTTATCATACTTTTAGTAGTTCTTGATTAGAATAAATTAATCAGCAGTTTGACATTTGACAGCGACCGCGTGTCTCACATATGGCAAGTCACAGAGGCGCACGTCACTGCGCTCATGATCGCGGGGGCTGCATCCTCAGGTTTGGGTCCCCAAGAGCCCGGGGTCCCCTTACCGCTGGAGAGGCTGGGAGTGGCTGGGAGCACTTCCGGCCTGCTGGAGCGCTCCTCCACGGGACTGCTGAGGCTCGCCATCTGCCTGATGAGGAGTGAGGAGTGCGCTAGTATTGTACTGCGCTCACTTAAGGCTTTTCTACAACTCACTTATCCGGTGTATCACTCCATTTCCAGTAGGGTGAGTTGCACTTGATCAATATGTATCATTATTTATACTTGTATATACTGTGGTCCTCTTTAGAAGTCACACATTCATTATGTTCTTTTTCCTTTTCAATTTCACTTACGAAATTTGGTATTTTTTATTCTCTCTATTTATTTTATCATTTACAAATTTTCTATATTTTTATATTTTTACAGAGAGGAAAATTCACTGGTTAATGTAACAAACTAACATCTTAATCTGTAAAAATTTATACTGTGTAACTGTATATTTTCGTAAATAAAATAAAATACGCAAAAATTTACTTATTGAGAATATCTGGTCAATGCCAATGGACAACATATTTTCCATTCAAATTTTAATAACCAATACATATATATGTATTGTATTGTTTACTTTTTCTATTGACTACTCAGTTAAGTTTAGAAATTTCACAAACGTACATAACTGAGTGGTGTGTAAGTTTTTTTTTGTCAAAATGGCTGTAAATGTTTTATAAGTAAGCTCATGGATGTGTAATAATTTTACTCATAACACATATAAGCTTCCTATAAAAATATTTTTTATTGAATTGGGATATGTTTTTGAAATAGCTAGATAAAATTACAGATAGCGGTTGGCCTGTTTGAGTTGGTGAAGACATCAGCACAGAACATTCACAGTGCCGACGACTGGGCCATTGTGTTCACCCTGCTGGAGACTACCGGAGCAGGAGCTATGCATCTTAAGGAAGATGACAGCGTTGCTGGTAATTATGCCCACTAATTTCAATATATCGTCCTGCTGCTGAGACCTCCCTCAAAACCTCTCTTACTGTTACATCCGCTGTTTATGAGAAAGAGGAAGAGGTCACCGGGAATTCTTCAACACTGAAAATTTAAATACTAAATCATTGGTCTATCTTTGAACCAGACATTACATCAGAATCAGGTAATGGTTTGCAGTGCAGTTCATTGTAGGGCCTCTCCGTTCAGGGTCCGGAGTGGTGCTCGACACGCTGCTTCGAAGCGTACGTAAAGCCTGCTATTATATTGATGAATGATTGCGACATAAAATAATAAGCATTTTTATTTCAACAGGCAGTAAATCTGATGGCGCAATGAGTTCAGAGGATGACTCGGTGAGCACTGACCGTGGCTACACTTCTGATAGTGAAATATCTCACTCCCCCCAGACACAGGGCTGGATATTGGTAAGTGTGACATATTGATACATACATTCATCTTTTTTTTTTTTTACTTCTCACAATATGCTTTAAGGCATTGGTTCCCAAACATTTTTTTCCCGTGGACCCCTTTGCCGTTCTTTTAATTTTCTATCTTATCACTGAGTATAGGCAATCTATTATTATTACTTATGGGCAACAAATTGCATTCAACGGTTCATCGATCTGCAATACCAAACTATATGTACAATGCATTTGACCCATGAATGTGATGCCACGTTAAAATATACAGGACAATACCTGACAGGTCATTTAAACACTGTTTATTAGCAAAATTTATATGTGCTTCTGCACGCCGAGGACATAATATTTCAATTTGCATATTGTATATATATATATTATAATAACAGATATACTATGTAGTATATCTGTTATTTTACAATTATATTAGGTTAGGTTAGTTAGTGTAAAGCGCACTTGAGGTGAACCTTCACAAAACTGCGCTATAGAAATTAACTCTTATTATTATTATTAAAACACATGTTATTGGCGATATTATTTAATCCTGGTTTTTATTTTATAAATTATTCATGTTCTTGCTCGATTTTAGGAGAGGAAAAGGAAAATGTTATGTTATATGTTCTAAAGATTGCAATTCATTTAGATGGTTACCAAACTCAGCAGTAGGACGCACTTGCAATTTACACAGTGTTGTCCCTCGGGTAATAACAAAGTAAAGTAAAGTACTTTCAATAGATTCACATTATATGGCAAAACTTAAGAAACAAATATTTGCATATTTGTAAATACGCACCCTACTAATTTTGTGTAATGAAAATTTGTTGTTTTGTTTCATATTTTTATTTATAATTAATTTTAAAAACATACATATCGTCGCAGGAAAGCAATATTGCTGTAACAGCTAAAGCCATTTAAAAGGAAATGCAGAATTTTGAGACTTATATATCAATTAAAAAACGTAATACGGTGTATATAGAGAAGTTTTCTGGGTAGTGGTGGTTACAGCAGTATTGCTTTCCCGCTATGGTATGGTTCTTAAGGCTATTAATAAACTACAGTAAAACCCCTATTTTACGTTTTTTAAGGGACTGAAAAAAAACCCATTTGGAGGGAAAATGTAAAAGGGGGGTATTGAAAAAAAAACATTTTAATTTTATGTTTCTGAAAAAATAACATTTTAATAAAAAAACAACATTCATTTTCAATTTTTATTGAAATTTTATTTTATTTTGTATTAAAAAAATCATGTATGTTAGTTTGTTGCATTTTTTTTTTTTGTTGTGTAATTCTCTTTCAAGACTATAAACATTTAAAAGTGTCATCTTGAATATCACCAATGCGTGTAAAGTAGGTTTTTAAACCCTCGATGAACCTCATTGCTTCTTCTTTTGTTGGAATATCAACCTCTTCTTCATCGGACAGTTCTTCAGCAGATAAGTCTGCTGGTGTTAAATGACTATCAACAATGTCATCAACTTCCACCAAGTCTGATGTCATAACATTGGAGTCAAGGTTTACGTAATCTTCCAGGGGTTGGTCTGAAATCCTTTCCCAGCCTTCTATAATATCACACTGGATATTTTCTTGGGTACTGGGTACATCTTCATCCTGCTCCTTGTATATCCCAGCTTTTCGGAAACAATTCTTGATGGTAGAGTCGGTTATTTCACCGCATGCATTAACGGTATAATGCATCTAAAATGAACATCTTAAATTTGTTGGGGTCCTCACCTCATTCTAACTGACACAATCACTTCTGTACCAAGTTTCTTCTATAGTAGTGCTTAAATGCCCGAATTATCCCTAAATCCAGGGGTTGCAGTTCACTTGTACAGTTAGGAGGAAAAAATGCCAACTGAATGTTCCTCAAGTCAAGTTTGTGGGGTGAGCTGGGCACCTATCGGGGAATAGCAATATTTTTCGATGTTTTACTCCTATCAAATCGTCTAATGCAATAAGCTACTGTCCAAATCAACACTTTGCGATTCTCCGCAAATTGATCTGTAAACCACATTGTGCCTCTTTTTAAAACGATGTATCCATCCATTTGATGCAGTAAATCCTTCAATATTTCTCAACCGCAACCGATTCTCTATCTCGCTCGTTACAAGTTGTGGATTGTAGGATTCCCCAAATAAGACAAGAACGCCTTTCAAAAATGCCCAGATATGTGATAAACTTTATACATTCCTAGAGATTTTCGGTGAGTTTTCTAGCGAGTTTTGATTTTTAGACCTGTCGAGACTATTACCTTTTCTTCATCGAGAAATGGATGAAAATGGTATTTAATATTGTGCAGATTATAATCGATTGTGCGTTCTTCAATTCGCGGCAATAAGATGAATAATTTAAATGAGCATACAGGTGATATTTACTTCTATATTAGAAGCTAAATGGAATTGGAATAAGCCGGTTTTTAAAGTATCACCATATTTTGACATGAATCATTTAAGTGAACAATCATGTAAACGATATAGATTTAAAGCTCCCAAAACGAGTTTTTCTCCATGAAATGGCAATCAATGTTAATTTTTCAAGTATAGTGGAATGTTGCATGTTTGCAAATATTGCCCTCAATTGAGCTAGATTAGAAATTTCATATTTTTTGAACATGTTCATAAAACTATCAAATAAGCTGTCATCAACGACATCAAACATATCTACGAGAAAGAAATAATGTTTATTTATTTATTCACGCCTAGAAGGCTTTTACATGTTGACACATTTATCACATAGTTTTATTTGGGAATACAATAATGTACACATAAAATAATAAAAGGTGTAAAAGAAGTAAGTAGATACAATATAACAGTATGTAGTTAAAGCGTAATTATCACAATCAATAATAGTTTATCCTGTGGTTACAATATAACAACAGGTTGTACAAAAGAGTATAAGAAGTTGATAAGTGCATAATATAATAACATAAGTATAAAAGATAGATACTATGTAAGTAGCTAGTTTCAGCGCAATAGGTGGGTAATAAGGGCAGTAGAATTATAATTAGTATGACATTGTAAAATATGGACAATTTATAATATACATGCTTATAAAACAGTAAGCCTTTATTGTACCTGATTGGGTATTTTGCAGAAACATAACATAATAAAAATTGCAATAAAAAACGACGCATATGAAAAAAAAAAAAAAAAACTTAAATAAATTTAATAAAACATTCAAATAAACTGATTTTTAGCTTGGACACAGTGTTGTAACGGTAAACATCAATTGAACTGAACTCATTACCAAGTCTATGCAATCTTTGAATAGGAGAGTTCTCGAAATAATTATTTGAAGACGCTGGATTGTTATACAGAGACGTCTGTCTCGTGTATATTGTTCTAATCTCGTTCTAATGAATGACCTAATAATAAATATAGTATTTTCTCTTGCATTCTCTTAGAGCGCCCTTGAGGTGATTTTTCACAAAATCGGCGCTATACAAATCATCCAATTATTATTACTATTATTATCTTATACCCCAGAGATAATACTAAAAATTATAATTACGTAGGTATAGGTAAATTATGTTTCTTAAACTAACTTAATATATACGACTGTGTTAAAAAATTTGAAGATCTGGAAATATTGAAAGGATGATTAAAGCGTACACTTAGATGGTTTGGGTATGTAGAGTGTGTAAGCGACCATTGTCGTTACAAGACTGTAAACATGTAGGTGCTGGATTAAGCCACTTTCTATGCTTCTGGGGGTACGGGGTCGACTATCCTTGAGGCAGGTTCAGGAATCCTTCAGGTGGGAGGCAGGAGAAGTGAAAGACTTTCTATGGTTACAAGATGTGACTGGGTACGAGTCACGATTGCTCGTCCGAGTGTGACTGGTTTATTTTCAGAAATGTTCATTTTTATATCATTACAAAGGGATACAAGTTTTCAACACCAGGGGCGCTGCTGAGGCAGACATGTAAATGGGGGGTCGGTGCACGGTACTGTGCTGCCACGTGGTTAGTTGCATTGTCGAAAGCCCGCAACACGGTATCGTGCTGTCGCGGGGTCGAATGTGTTATCGAAGTGATAGGAAAGTCTGCCACACGGTACTGGGCTCCCGCGGCAAAGTATGGAAATTCCCGTGTGGTTCCATCACGTCGATAACACTGCGAGATAAACAAATGTTATAAATCTTACACAAGATGGTGCCAATAGTACAATACAAATCACGAAGTACATTGATAAACATAATGTTGCCAAATTGGAAAGAATCATGATTCTTACGAATAAACGATCACGTCGGTTACACTCCCCCCGTGCAGTGAAACTGGACTAATTTTCATCCAGACGTGTTCGCCGTTGTCCACGGCGGCCGGAAACGCTCCCCCCATCGGGAATAATAGACGGGGCGATGTCGCGTCTCCTGAGAAGACAGCGGGCTTCTGGGATCCGCGTATAATCCTGCGGGATCGGGTCTGTGGCCGGATGGTGTGATGCTGTACACCTGAGTGCGGCAGCTATCGTCTCTACGGTGGGGCCCGCCTATGGCAGGGCTGCGTGCAGAGCCGGACACTTTGAAGTCGGGTAGTGCGAGGCTGCACATCTCAATGGAGCAATTATCATCACTTCGGTGGGGCCCGCCTATAGCAGGGCTGCGTGCAGAGCCAGACACTTCGGGGTCGGGCTGTGCGAGGCTGGACACTTCAGGGCAGCAGTAATCGTCATGTAGATGGGGCCCGCCTATAGCAGGGCCGTGTGCAGAGCCAGACACTTCGGGGTCGGGCTGTGCGAAGCTGCGCACTTCAGGGCAGCGGTAATCGTCATGTAGATGGGGCCCGCCTATAGCAGGGCCGTGTGCAGAGCCAGACACTTCGGGGTCGGGCAATGCGCAGCTGCACACTTCAGGGCAGCAGTAATCGTCATGTAGATGGGGCCCGCCTATAGCAGGGCCGTGTGCAGAGCCAGACACTTCGGGGTCGGGCTGTGCGAAGCTGCGCACTTCAGGGCAGCGATTGTTATCGATTCGGTATGGCCCGCCTATAGCAGGGCCGTGAGCAGAGCCAGACACTTCGGGGTCGGGCAATGCGCAGCTGCACACTTCAGGGCGGCAGTCGTTGTCGAGTAGATGGGGCCCGCCTATAGCAGGGCCGTCAGCAGAGCCAGACACTTCGGGGTCGGGCAATGCGCAGCTGCACACTTCAGGGCAGCAGTCATTGTCATGTCGATGGGGCCCGCCTATAGCAGGGCCGTCAGCAGAGCCAGACACTTTGAGGTCGGGCAATGCGCAGCTGCAACAGTTGTTATTGTTTCGGTGGGGCCCGCCTATAGCAGGGCCATGTGCAGCGCCGGATACTTCAGGATCGGGCGGTGCAAGGCTGCGCACTTCGGGGCAGCAGTGATTATTGTTTCGGTGGAGCCCGCCTATAGCAGGGCCATGTGCAGCGCCGGATACTTCAGGATCGAGCGGTGCAAGGCTGCGCACTTCGGGGCAGCAGTGATTATTGTTTCGGTGGAGCCCGCCTATAGCAGGGCCATGTGCAGCGCCGGATACTTCAGGATCGGGCGGTGCAAGGCTGCTCACTTCGGGGCAGCAGTGATTATTGTTTCGGTGGAGCCCGCCTATAGCAGGGCCATGTGCAGCGCCGGATACTTCAGGATCGGGCGGTGCAAGGCTGCGCACTTCCGGGTTTTGTTTTGTTTTGTTTTTGTAGCTTTATTTAGATGTAAGCAAATTTTCATACATCTAGTAATAAAAAACATATAAGATACATAATAAAATAAATAGAGTCATAAAATTATAACAGAAAGAATACAGTTAATAAAAAAAAAAGAAATACAGTTACCCCAGTTCAAAAAAAAATAGGGTTTAAGAAATACAGTTAGTACAAATAGAAATACAAGTCATAAATTTTTTTTTATGTATATAGCACATGTTTTACGGAAAGTGCCAAGACTTGAGGCTTCCTTTATGGAATTTGGTAGGTTATTATAAAGTTTTTGCCCTTTATAAAACACGCTGTTCTGTGTACACGAAAGTTTTGTTTTGGGAAGCCTGAAGTCTCGGCAACTCCTCGTAGGATAATTGTGAATATTTTCATGATACATAATATTAGTTTGCAGATATTTAGGGAGCATGTTATTTTTAAGTTTGTACATCATTGTTAATGTATTATATATTATATGTTGTTTAGTTGTCATCATATTTAAGTTTTGTAACATAGTTTTAACTCTAGTAAAGATATTACATTTCAGAATCATCCTCATTCCCCTATTTTGTATAACCTGTAGTTTATTATTTTGGGCCTCGTTACATAAGAATAGAACACTGGAACAATAATTTAAATGAGGAGTTACAATAGAATTGTATACAAGGTGCGTTGTCTTGAGATCCAAGTTATTCCTAATTCTTTTTAGGAAGCCAACTTTTTTAGCAATTTTCTTAGATATGTATTCGAAGTGTTTGTCGAATTTTAATTTATCATCTAATATTATACCCAAATATTTAATACTGTTAACCCTTTCTATCTTTATGTTATCGATGGTTAGTATTGCATGTTCGGTTCCACCTTGACTATCAATAATCAGAAATTTAGTTTTCATAACATTCAGTTTAAGTTTGTTTATGTTTAACCAAAGTGTTACATTATTTAAGTCATTTTGTATCTCTTCAATGGCGTCCTGTAATTTTTTTCTGGCTATATATAACAATGTATCATCAGCAAATAATTTAATGGCACAATGTTTTAAAACTTTAACAATATCATTTATATATATAATGAATAACAATGGACCTAGGACAGATCCCTGTGGAACGCCTTTACTAGTATGACGTGGATCTGATATTATACCACCATATTTTGTTACTTGCGTTCTTTCTGATAGATAATCAGCAAACCAATTAATTTCTTTACCGTTAATTCCAATATTTCTTAATTTTTTATTAATCTATCTCTATCGATTGTTTCAAATGCCCTTTTTAAGTCTAAAAATACTGCAGTAATTTTACTGTTTTTATCTCTATAATTTTTCCATTCTTGTATTACATAGTTAATAGCGGTTTCACAAGAAAATTTATTTCTAAAACCCGATTGTTGTCGAACTAATATCTGCTTTGTCTCAATATATTCAGTTAATTGCTCCTTTACAATGTATTCAAGTATTTGTTCATATTTGGGTAAGCAATTTATCAGTCGGAATTCGTCAAATTTTTTTGGGTTATCGATTTTCGGAATAGGAGTTATTACAGATGTCTTCCAAGTTTTGGGAAACACTCCACTATTCATAGATTCATTGATAATTTGTACCATCGATTCGCCAATAATATTAATTGAGTCTTTGATTATATTTATTGTAATACCGTCTGTAGATTCCTTCGATTTCATGTTACTTAAGACTCTTTTTAAGTATGGTAAATAAGGTGGTCCAGGCCTATATAGTAAAAAAAAAATAATCAAATATAGGTGTAGCCGTACCCTTGATTTGTTACACCCACCATTCCTATGATGTGTTAAAAATTTCAGCCCCTTATCTTATATACAAGGGGGTGCTCATCGAATTATAAGTTTTTCACAAAATTTCAGGATTTTAAATAAAACACGTAATTTAAGGTTTATTAATATTACAAGTATTTTAATCAAATAAGTATACAAATTATTTAATTATGAATAAAATTTTGTAACAAAGTAATACTTAACATAATATTAGTCGCAATCTTTCAAAACTATGTTTGTTAACTCCTTTTTGGATGTTTCAGTGGAAACGATTTTTCTGTTTTGTTCAACGATGTGAAGTAAAAATTGTTTTTCTTTCTCAGTCTTAGTGAGTGAGTAGAGTCTTCAAACAGTTTAACTCCTCTCTCCGCTGTATCATTAACAACACGCAAATTTGTGACGCAGCTTTTGCCTTGAAGGTAATCAACATTGTCATTCCAAGTCTCAGGAGGTAATTGCAAGAAAGAGTCCTTGATTTCAAGAACTAAGAGTGTTTTCAAAGTTCTTTGTGTTGCAAAAGCATCTAATGTAACCTCTGAGGAAAGCTTAGCAGAGTCACCTCGTACTGAACGATTACCGACATCAGAATTTATTTTTTGAACAATGGCCTGTTTCTCAGCATCATACAGCTTGTCAGAAAACAAGGCAAATGCAATAGTTCATCTGACAAATACCATAAGTGACGCTCTAAGACATCCCTAGCTGCTATACTGATTTCGGAATCAATGGATTCGTACAATTTTAAGCTTTTCCAAAGTAGTAAGTCATTTACTGGCGCATCTGCTGCCAAAGGCGCTTCGATCCAAACTTTGGTGTAGATGAGCACACCAAAACTAAAAAATCGAACAATTTGTTTTTCTTCTCTCTTGGTTAGTTTAAATGCTTGTAAATTATTTCTAAAGAGAAAAATCTTCAAAGCATACAGCAATTTCGCCATCCAACGAGCATGACGAATCGGACCTGGAGCGCGCCAATGTATCTTCGTAGGAGGTTTGTTCAAAACAATCATGGTGAGCTTTATTAGCTCTTCGTAATCATCACGAACTTGATTATCTCTAGATAGAGCGGTTGTAAGACTCTCAAGAGTATTTTCAGCGAACTGTTCTGCGCTCTTATCGAGGTCAAGACAATCATAGTCCTCCTTCGGTAATGTTTCCCAAATATAAAAAATGTAAAATGCTTAATTTCTACTTTTTAATATATTATAATAAAACTAATATAAAACTTTTTTCCACTTAATTTCATTTGACTGTAACCAGGTTCAGCCTGTCAAGACCATCTTCAGGCTTATATACACAAATATGGGGGAGGGTAAGAGGGGTGGTCTACAAGGATTTTATTCGAATATGTGGGTTTTCTTACAATTGTTACTAAGTGGTTTTTGGCTGTCTAATTTCTAATTATTTTGGTTTTTTCCAGTAGGCTTAATTACCTCGGACTTGTGGCCTTACTTCAATAATGTTTGGGAAAAATAATACTTCAACTTCATTTACATGAGCCAAAAGGCTTGAAATATTTAAGTAGTATACAGTTGCTTTTCTTTTTATCCTAAAAAATCAATTTTTCTCTTCTCTGATTCTATATTTCTTTTGTATATAGGACACTCCTTGCTCCATGCCTGATGGTTATCGTTCAAATTTAATGAAAGTTTATCATTTGTGAGTTTGCAGTTAATACATTTCATTTTGTCAACATTTTCCTTACATTCTGACGTATCATGTTCGTTTGAACATCTTCCGCAAGATTTTTTATTTTTACAGTCCCCTGCCTTATGTCTATATCCGTTGCAGTTGAAACATCTCAGAACTGAGAGATGATCGTAGACAGCACATCTGTTCCATCCAATATTTATCTTAGTTTCTTCTAACATTTTAGAGTGTGTTTTTCCATCTACTTCTATGAATACGGTAAAATTATTGTATCCACTACTTTTTTATTTTCTTTTATAAATTTGACTGATATTTTAGAGTTTTCTTTATCTATGTAATCATTCTGCATCCTTATTCTGTTTTCAATTTCTTCGGCGGTATATTTATCTGTAATTCCTATCACTTTTACCGTTGGATTTTTGGGTTTAGGAATGTCAATGTCATACCTATCCCCAAGCTTATTGATGATTTCTTTTTGGATTTTTATCGTTGACTCTGTGTTCTTCAGTTCAACAATGACTGATCCTTTTTTAAAATTTCGGATTCCGGCCACGCCCACATTAACTGGATCTATGTGACTCTTTAATTCATCCTGCGTTTTCTTGTTCTTTTGATCCTGATTTTTCGGTTTAATGATCACAATTGGTTCATGTTTCTTTATTTTTTCCTCCACCTGCGGCTGAATAATTGATTGATTTTTGGATGCGGTCAATTCACCAACTACAATTCCCATAGTAACAGCAATTTCTCCAATAGTTCCCAATATGTCTGTCGTTTTCGGCGTTACTTTGGCTATTTGAGTTTTTGTGAAATTATTCGTTGGATCATTGAAAATGGTAATTAGTTCCGTTATCATTATCTTTGCTTTGGTCATATATTGTAAAGACTTTTCTTGGAAGTCCATAGTGAATAGGTTAATATCCTTGAAATGGAATAATATCCTTGGATGTTTACTTTTGCGCCTGTTGGTGGGCAAAATCCGGGTTTGTGTCAGTGCTCAACAGCAAAGGGAGCCCAGACGCAGCGATCAGTTGCTCGATCTGCCTGTTTTGTTTTCTTATTTTTTGCAACTCTTCTCGCATCCGACGGATTATTTCTTTCTTGGAATCCTCACTCTTGGATGTGAGGTACTCGTCCGCAGAGGCTACTGTGCTCCGTGTCGTGTCGGTATTTGTGGCTAGATCCGCTGCCGTAACAGCTCGTGCTCTAGCATCCCAGGCGGCCGTACTTGCTTGTTCGGGAACGTGTGTCGCTGGGTCGGCGGTAACCGGGCCGAGGGGTGCCGGGCCGAGGGGTGCGGGGCCAGAGACTGTAGCGCCGAGCGCTACAGAATTGTAACTCGCGTCATTCCGTTCAAGCCCACGGGAAGTGAGGTTGTAAGCAGCTGGGCTGCAATGTAATACACCGGGCGCTGCGGGGGCAGGGGGCGCAAGACCGGGCCCTACAGCATAGTGGCGGCTATCGTCATTTCGCTTGTGGCCGTGGGAAGCGAGGTCCGATGTAGCTCCGCCGGCGTATGACGTGTCGAGCGCTGCGGGTCGTGCCGGGCCGGGTATTTCGGACTGCGGCCACTGTGTTCCGCCATTTTGTAATGTGCGGAATGCTTCCATCATTAATGCAGCAATCTGGGAGAGCGGGTCCGCTCTGTTATTCGCCCAATATTGGGTTCGACGCGCCGAGTCATCCGTTGTAGTTTGACCCGGGAATGTCGCGTTGGCGTTTGTGGGCTGCGGTTGACAGGGCTGCAGAGGGGTCGTTTGGCCGTGCATCGCGGCGTGGGATGCTGGAAGCCGGTACTCTGCGCCTTGTGGGGCGCCTTGTGTGAAGCCTTGTGGGGCGCCTTGTGTGGCCATACACTTCTGGGTAACGGCCGGTGACATCTTGTTAAATCACCTGGGTAGCGGCTGGGTACTAGATCCGTAGTCCGGGGATCACTATGTGACTCGATCCGTGCTCGAGAGGACCACTTTTAAGCGACCATTGTCGTTACAAGATTGTAAACATGTAGGTGCTGGATTAAGCCACTTTCTATGCTTCTGGGGGTACGGGGCCGACTATCCTTGAGGCAGGTTCAGGAATCCTTCAGGTGGGAGGCAGGAGAAGTGAAAGACTTTCTATGGTTACAAGATGTGACTGGGTACGAGTCACGATTGCTCGTCCGAGTGTGACTGGTTTATTTTCAGAAATGTTCATTTTTATATCATTACAAAGTGATACAAGTTTTCAACACCAGGGGCGCTGCTGAGGCAGACATGTAAATAAGGGGTCCGTGCACGGTACTGTGCTGCCACGGGGTTAGTTGCATTGTCGAAAACCCGCAACACGGTATCGTGCTGTCGCGGGGTCGGATGTGTTATCGAAGTGATAGGAAAGTCTGCCACACGGTACTGGGCTCCCGCGGAGTCAATCTATTATGGAAATTACCGTGTGCTCCAATCACGTCGATAACACTGCGAGATAAACAAATGTTACAATCTTACACAAGATGGTGCCAATAGTACCATACAAATCACGAAGTACATTGATAAACATAATGTTGCCAAATTAGAATCCTACGAATCATGATAATTACGATCACGTCGGTTACAGAGTGGATGAAAGAAAAAGGTATTGAAAGTATAATATATGACGTGAAATTAAATGATAGAAGTAGTTGAGGATCCCCATGTCATGGCACGTGAATAAAGTAAGAAGTGTGTGCCAAGATCGAGTTATTCGGCGGTTCGTCCTTTCTTACCACCCCTTTGGGGACACGGTGTGATTGCTAGTTAGATAAACTTAAAACAATCTTATTAGTATGTACTTTAAAAAAGTATTTTTATTTAAATTATGTTGTTTTTAGGCTATTATCAACTTGTAATTATAATCAATACGATTATTCCTGCATTGGAGTTTCCCTTTTTTAATATTTTTTATAACTTTTCTGTAGCTACAATCAAAATTGTGTACAAGATAAAAATAAAATAAATTAGCTAAAGTTAGTTAAACGATACTTAACTAACATATATTCATGTGAGCAGCACACAAGGTCCGCACAACTGCTCCTAACCTTCTGGAGCAAGCGAGACTGTCATGCCAAATTGGGGTATGTTGTGAGGCTGATGGCAGAGGGGATGAGAAGGAGATGGGTTGGAGGAAGGTGGAGAAGTACCTGGCTATTCAGATCTGGTCACAAAATACGGCATAAGCCATTTCAAGCAATTTTTATACAAAAATCATACATCTTACAGTGCTCAAACAATAAATTTATAATACATGATTTTTAACAAAAATAACTATTAATTACTATAAATAGCTAAAATCAGCAATTTCCGCCAACAGACAATTAGGTGAGCGGTGGTTACAGTTCAAATCCAACTTGTGCCGATTTTATTCATGTTTTCTTTTTAAATATTTTTCCACGGTGTTAATTATATTATTAAATTTAGTAAAACCGTTTATCGCCAACATTATTTAATAATAATTCTTTTAGGTACATTTTTAAAAAATATATTTTTCCCGATTTTATTTTTATTATAAATTTTAGTAAAAATGTTTCATCGTTTGAACATTAAATAATGAAAACAAATAATAGCGTACCTAACTAACTTTTATTCATATAAGCACCGCTCAAGCAAGTGAGACTATTGTACCCCAAAATTGGGTATTTTGTGAGGCTGATGGTAGAGGGAATGGAAAGACGATGGGTAGAGGAAGGTGAGGAAGTACCTGGCTATTCAGATCTGGTCACAAAACATGGCAAAAGCTATTTAAGCAATATTATTTGATTAATTTTTTGTTAACACAACATATGTCGTAGTCCCATTGGCTCCAGATTTTTTTTATACGTTAAGTCCACACATAGGCAAGGCTTATATCATCTTTGGGGATGCTGTGTGGAAAGTGTTTTTAGGGAAAGAAAGGGCGTTCAGGGCAAGAAAAGGGTATGAGGGGTTGGTGCGCTTCTGGGGGTCACTGCTTCCAGGAGTGATGTATGAATCCATACAACCCACTGCGGTACAAGGCAATGATGGGTCGAAATAGTCTGGCTGGGGAAGCCAAACCTCATCCCATGAACTTGGGCACCCTTGCGAAGTCACCAAACGTAAGGAATCACTTGGGGTGACCTACAGCAGAAGTGTTGGTTATCCATTAAATGATTCAATTTCCTAAGTTGTAAGCAGTTGGGACTCTTGTGCAGTATACGTATAGAAAAATCATACAGCATTTCATACATCCTTAATGGTTAAGAGGAACGGCTGCGCGGCCTGTTTCATACAAAATTTAATTTTGGACTTGAGATTTTTTTCATCAAAAGTATAGTAAATATCTAGCACGTATTAAAAGTATTTTTTTTTGTTTTACGTTATGAAATAGAGGCCATTAAAGGAATTGATTTTTTTGCAATTTTAGAGGCACTTTAACAATTATTTGTGGTCTAGCGGTGATTCAAAAAAAAAGTTTTGGCCCATGTTCTTAAAATGCACTGAAATATAATACCAAAAAAAATGTATAAAATAAGCATTATGGTGGACATTACATTAAATTAAAACCGACCAATTTACGTTGAAACACAAAATTGACGTACATGATTTAAAATATCGACCCGAAAAAACGTTTTTTTTAAAGGTATTGTTTTGATAATTTTATTTACGTAATCATATTTAAATAGCAAATGTAATAAGTTGTAAACAAATGTAATAAAAAAAAATACAATAAACCCGCTAATAATTTTCTAAGTTGCCTCTAAAATTGTGAAAATTGATTTTTTCTCATGGCGTATTCTTCATAAAGTAAAACAAAAATGCATAAAATACTTCTCATCCATACTAGATATTCACAAAACCTTTAATTAAAAAAAAATTGGATGGATATTTTAGCCTTAAATCCAAAATTAAGTTATGTATGAAACAGGCAGCGCAGCCGTTCCTCTTAAGACTTGGAAAAACCTCACCCCCCATAAACCTGGACAAGTCTCACCCCCATGAACCCAGGCACCCCTGCTAAGTCACTAAATGTAAAGAACCACTTTAGGTGACCTATGGCAGAGGCGTTGATTATCCATTAAATGGTTCCCGGGTGGCGGTGTCTACACCTGCCTCCGAAATTGAATCTCCCAAGTTAGAAGCAGTTGGGACTCTTGTGCGTTATTCGCAAAAAAATCATCGAGGTAGTATTTATCCAATGAATCGTTACGGGGCGGCGGTACCCATACTCGTAAAGAACCAGATATACCAGTTGATAAGCAAAGCACTCTGATAAGTTCATTTAAATCGTGTCAACAAATGAGCACAGTGAAGAACCACGTGCACGCCTTTGATAAACGAAGCGCCCTGATTGGTTCATTCAAATCGGATCAACAAAGGGAAAAGTGTAAAATGTATATGTGATGGAAAAATGGGCGTGGTTTACAGCAAAATCTAAATGACGAAAGTTGATCTTTCGGATCAACGTTTATATGCCTACTTTGGTATTGGATCAACAAATTAGGATGGATCAACAAATTCCAACGAATCAACAAATTCCTGGCGTACCGTCGCATCTGATCAACATAATACGAGAGGGGATCTCTATATATATATGTATATATATATAGAGATCTTACACTTTATTTAATTCCGCCATTATGGATTTTGGATATGAATATTATAAAAATAATAAGTGTGCTCTAAGGCAGTCATATTTTGAAACACAGCTCGTATGTTTTTGGCTAATTTAATTAATATATATAGTTTTTGAATTGTATAAAAAAAATATTTTTCGCTTTTGTTTTCTATTTTAAATACGTATTTGTTTAGTTTTGGCATAATTTTAATTTAAGTTCATGAAAGAATTTAGGGTATTCGCGATCAAACCAATTATCAATACGGATATTATAATAATGTCAATACTCAATACTATTTTTATTCTTAGAGTTGAAGCTTCTAAAAAGGTACATGCTTTTTTACTTATGTTTAGTTATGGTTTACCATGAATAGAATATACTATTATGTACGGTGAAGCTCATCTTTGTTTTGACATATGATATTCTAACCTCAAAACTCATCAAAACCGACCAGCCATAGATTTAGATAATTTTTTTGGGCACTGAAAAATTGAAACTTTAAAAATTATTTTACCTATGAAAACTAACTTGAGAAAAAAAAATGTCCTGGAGTTCCTTTTTGTGATTATGATTTATTTAGAATAGACGAGCTATACAGGGCTCAAGGTTTGCATTGCACGTGTGCATTTGTGCAAATAAATATCCATCAAAATTCTGAATTCTTGTAAAAAATTAATAAAATCAACACAGACATAACCATTCTACAAAATGAAATAAGACTCCCCCTTTCGAAAGAAAACAAAATCGCAAAACTCATTACTACATAATGAAAACTCATTACTATATAATGAGGAATGAACTGCGCATGATTTGAATGATCAAAGACTCGACAGAATTCAGAACTAAACTTGAAACTCATATTTTCAGACAATCATATCCATAAATGGAAGAAATGCACCAGTAAATTGCTTCGCTAGGCTAGCCGGTTAGTGCTTACCTAAACTCACTTATAGAAAAGGTAAAAAAAATTCACGCATCGGTGCGCAAATGCGTCCACAGCCCTTTATTTCAAGCTGTAATTCTACTAAATCTATCTGCCTCCCGTACATTTTATTTATCAGTTGTGGCTGTGGTATTTCTGCAATAAAGATGTGTAAATCTGTACCCTATCCAATGTGTACGAGGCTAGTTAAATGAACAGTTTGTAATATATAAATTGAATTAAAAACCTACTTTACTGGGATAACGCAAGTCCGTTTTTTTAGCTTGCTTACATTGGGATATTAGTTTTTGTTTTATTCCCCAAATTCAATTATTATGAAACTACAAAAACTCACCATAAGTCACCATAAATACAAACGGAAAACATTTTTTTGCCGTATGAAAAAATGTATTAAATAAGGAATAAAACTATGGATTCACAAGTATTTTGAAATAAAAAAGGATAATATTTTCATTACGCATAATTATAATATCACAAAAAAAACTCTAAAACATATGTTCACTGTTTTAGAACCTATAATAATCGTAACCAAAATTATGACAACAAGGAAAAATCCGGGGCAAATCTAACGTCCGTTTCGTGCCTCACTACGCGTGCTTCTGTACAAGCCTTGACTCTTATATTACCATGAATATTATAGGTAATGGGCATGGAAACCAAGTTGGCAAGTTTCATCTCAGTATACCCACATTTATTATCATATGTTTTATTTTTTTTAAATATAAATATTTATTAAATGAATTAAGAAAATGTAGTTTGTATCCACCACTTTATTACACAGATCTTTAGACATGTTTCGAAAGCAATGCTTTCTTCATCAGTAATATATAGAATACATAAGGTGAATACCAATCTTTTGAAGAAATTATAAATATTTGTTATCAAATAAAAAAACTTTCTTTTTAGTGTCGCTATTTATAAAATTAACTACAAAAAAAATTGTATCTTCCTGCTTTTCCATTCTGAATATAGGTACATATCGTTGCAAATTTTTAATAAAATAAATCGCGGTAGATGCATAATGCTGTATTTTTGATTATTTTCCTTTTCATGTTTACACACTTCCATGCCCAAAACGCAAATGATAACTTATTCGCTAAAAATGCTGGAACCGAGAATTCATCGGAATCACACTGTACGATACGTTGGTTCCACGGGACAGAAGCCAACAGCGGTGTCGCCATCTCTCGCTGAGCGCGATAACCATTTTATATTGAAACACAAATTTCGGCTGCCTGGTTATACGGCCTTAAGTATATCACTTTAATTGCCAACCTATTTTTGTTTATACGAGATGTGATAAAAAAATATGGTGCATAATTTTATTACAAACAAAGTAATAAGCTTACATAATTTGAATTAATCGCCTTCAAAATACTTTCCTTGGTTGCGATTCACTTATTCCAACATTGATTTCATGATTGGAAGCATTTTTGGAAGGCTTCTTTAGGAAGGACCTTCAGCTTCGTGGCCTTCTTAATGTCGGGAATGATGTCAAAACGTTTTCCTTTTAGAAAGCTTTTTATTTTTGGGAAGAGCCAGAAGTCGCATGGTGCTAAATCCGGAGTAAGTCGGATGTGGACAGACAGGAACCTTTTTTAGCCAAAACTGGAGGATCTGAAGCGAGGTATGGCACAGCGCATAATCATCATTAAGGAGGAAGCCACTGGCCTATTTTTCTGGTCTCTTTTTCCGTACATCTTCTCGCAAACGTTGCAGTAAGCCCTTGCAATATTCGGGGTTTACAGTTGTTCCCCTTGGAATGAACTCTGATCGCACCATGCCCTCACTATCAAAATAATAATAAACGTGACCTTGACATTCGACTTCGAATGACGTGCCTTTTTAGGGTGAGGAGAGCCACTAGTTTTCCATTGGGAACTCTGAATTTTCGTCTGAGGGTCATATCCATACACCCAACTTTCATCTCCGGTTATAATTTTGGCAATGAGGTCTGGATCTGCTTTAAGAGGAACGGCTGCGCGGCCTGTTTCATACAAAACTTTTTTTTTGGATTTGAGGCCAAAATACTCACCCAAACTTAATGATATTTTTTTAAATCAAAAGGTATATATACCCAAGGAATATGATGAAGTATATAATAAAATTTAATTTCTCTGGAAAAGAGTTATTTGTGTAAAAATTCGAATTTAATTAGTGACAAATTCTACGTTAATTTCACCTACTTTTTTGTTTGCGTCGCGCTCGTACTTTGTGAGCGGGCGGAAAGGGGAATCGGAAACAAGTACGGGGGACGGGGAGAGTATATCGCTAGTCACTCGCCAACAAATACATATACGTCAATCATCATGCTACATCAACAAACAGTAGGTAGGTGCCGTGTGACACGAGTCACGACATATGCACATTCCCAGTCAGCCTGCGCGGACGACTTCTAGCAGAAGAATTTATTACGGATAATATTCTAGTATTCAATTCAGAATTGTGAATGGGAAAATACTCTTAGTATATATAATTCATATTATATCGGTATGTCGGTAACCCACATATATTATAAATTTTTTTAGTAAGACCCTATATAGTTGGGCAAGTATTCAGTTTTAACACCGACATTTATTATAAATTATTCTAGTTTAGTAGGTACTCACCGATATCCTATATGTGAAATTCGTGACAAAATATTGGAGTGATATAGCGGAGAAATTGAAACACTATACAACCACAAACATCTGATACTTATATAAATTAATTGCTATTATTGTATTGAAATCTGTTCTCACTATAGAAAAAGTGTTCTACTATTTTTATATAACAAAAACGATGATATTTTTTCACTTTGATTGTGTGATATCTGCTGATATGTATATTATTTAATTACTATTATTGTATTGAAATCACTATAAAAAAACTGTCCTAATGTTTTTTGTATGACAAAAACGATGGTTTCTTTTTTCTTCGATTGTGTGATCTCTGCTGATATTTTTATATATCAATTGCTATTATTCAGTGGCGTACACGAAAAATGAACGATATATATATTTTTACAACAAATTTCTGATCAAAATCACTGACGTCAGAATGAACCTGCGCCCTAAAGTACCATTTCGACAGTTGGAAGCAAAGGTCACGCGACATCAATTTTGGCACCAGCCTAATTCACTGCCATCCTCGTTTGTGTCGCGATTTTGACTGCGGTAAGTAAATTATTTCTAAAAGGGTCAAACTAAATATTCAGATTTTGTAAACAAACAAAACATCTTTATTTATTTGCTGTTTTACTTAAATTGGCGGCACGCCTAGCTCGCTCCCTTATTTCGGTTTCTTCCCCTTGCGTGTTAGAGCAACTTTATGCATTATTTGCCCTGGGGATCAAAACGTATTTCTTCCATAAATATAGTAAGAAACTTGTACACTCATTTATACAATTGGCCACAAGAATTAGCGGAATATGATAATAAAATGGCCATTTTCAAATGTTCAATGCACAATTTTATTTTATTTATTTATTTATTTATTTATTTAATTTCATCAAATTTAAATATGACAACAAAACATTAGACACTCATCTCCCTAGGACAGGCCTGTGTTGAGATGAGCGGCTTTACAATTTAATAATGATCAGTAAATACTAATAAGTAAATAATAATACATGAATAAAGAGTGGTAAATATTAATAAGTAAATGATAGTAAATATTAATAAGTAAATGATAGTAAATATTAATAAGTAAATAATAGTAAATATTAATAAGTAAATATTAGTAGTAGATATACAATAAAAATTAAAATTTAGATTATAATTGTTAAATAATAATAATAGGTAAATAATAATAATAACTAAATATTAATAAGCATATAATAATACACATTAAATATTAAGTAAATATTAATAGGTATATAATAATAAGTACATAATAATGATAAAAATAGGTAAATAATAATAATACGTATAATAATACACATTAAATATTATGTAAATATTAATAGGTATATAATAATAAGTACATAATAATGATAAAAATAGGTAAATAATATTTAAATAAAAATAAAAATAGGTAAATATTAATAAGTAGATAAAAAATAAAATTACGTAAATAGTAATAAGTAATAATCAGAAAGTAATAAGAAGTAAATAGTAGTAAGTAAGTAATAATAAGTAGATAATAATGATAATATCGAGCGTATATAATGTTTCAACATAAGGGATAACATGGATAAAGCGAAATCACCACACTCAGCTAACATAGATTTTTTGATCACTTTTTTAAATAAATTTAACGTATCTATAGTTTTAATGTTGTACTGAGCCTTTTATATAACAAAGGAGCTTTACAAGAAAAACTCCTTTGTCCAAATGATGTTCTGTTATTTGCCGGCTGATACACTAGAGAAGAACCCATTCTAGTATTGTGCACTTGTTGTGACCTAATAGCAGTATCAATATTGTTAAAAAATTTACACAGAGCTTGTATTATGTACAATTGCCTTACTGTCATAATTTTACTTTCACTGTATAATCGGTGTGATGGATATAAAAAACATTTCTTGTACATACCCAAATTTAAAAAACACCATGCAGTCTACCTCTGGTCATAGAGCAATGCACGCCATTGCTATTATTGTATTGAAGTTTGTTCTCACTATGTATAACAAAACTGTCCTACTGTTTTGTATATGACAAATTATTTAATTACTCTTATTGTACTGAAGTCTTTTCTCACTATAAAAAAAACTGTTTTGAAACTACTTTTCAACACGGTGCCCGGAAACTCGTGGTACAAGCGAGAAACTGGTGAATCTAAATCACAGAGAACCCCAAAAAACAAAACAAAAATCGATCAGAGCACTTTGATATTTTCCCCTCTTTCTTTTCGCAACTAAGGGTTAAGCATGTAGTACAACCTGATAGTAACCCCGTAGCGAAGGCTATGCAGGTACAAACCATTAAAAGAAGAATAAAATCTTTGTCCAAATGCAGTGCTCATTTTTGTTTATTGGATGTGGATTGGTTAGTAATATAAATGTTTTGTTTTGGTGAAAGTTCCTCAATAAGTCAAATAAGTATAATTTTAGAATAGACTTGTATTCAGCTTATAATGATGCTTAGATAATTTAAACAATATGAATAATACTATTTGGAATGGGGGCTAACAGGCTTGATTCAAATATATTGACGCGTTAAGCTAATATATTATTTTTCTGTTTCACCTGTCTTTTTACAATATCATATGACCGCTTGCATGACAGACATACTGCTACGTTGCGAGTCGCTGTGACAGTATAGGTGGGGAGCTCCCACCCCACTCTGCCCCCCTCACACACCCTACAATGTTAGAAAGAGACACACGACTGCTAAATGAATTTAAACTAAATGAATGAAATCGCAGAAAATCGAGCGAATGCGTTTGCCTTAAGACTCATTGGTATTTACATGCTTTAAATTTTTCAAGTATATTTTTACAAGTTTTTATACTTTATATTTCTACAAGTTGTCATACTTTATATTTTTAAGAGTTTTCATACTTTTTCTTTATTTTATACTTTTTATGCTCTACACCTTTTTATACTTTATACTTTACACATTTTTCTAGGTACCGTATTAATTTTAATACTTTTTATTAGTTGAACTTGTATTTTGTTTCTTTGTTATTGTTGTATTTACACTTTTCTTACCTTTATGTTAATGGCACATGTTGTGCTCTATGTATAAATAAAAGACAATCCTTTAACTCTGCGTAAACTGAGACACAATTTTCCTTCTGTTCATCAATCGAAAGTGTGGAAACAAATTTCACACTCGCCTGTCTCATTTGAAAATTATCAGTTAAAATGCTTTGCACGGACCCGTACGAGATGTTTAGTTCTTCTGTAAACTCTGTTTGAACGAATCATTTTTGCCACTTTTCGCACGTTTTAGTCTGTTTTTGAGGTCGAAGGACGTCCCGACTGTTGCTCGTCTTCAACTGACTCATTTCGACTTTTAAATCGCTCATACCACTTGTAAACAGTCTTCAGAGTCACCATATTATCGCCATACACTGATTTTAAGATCTTTGGCACTTTTTTGCAACTCAATATTAACATGTTCGAAATCCGTGATAGACACGGTAAACATGTAATGGTCTTACCATCACCATTTTCTTTTAATAGAACCCTGGAAAATATTTTTTTGTTATATACATAACTTTCATGCTAGAAAAGCTTAAGAGAGCGACATCTATCGTCTTGTGGAGCGTTTGATTACAGTGAATTACAACCCAATATTTTTTGATTCAGAAAACTCGTTGCAACGTAAAACCACGAGATGGCAGTTAGAAAGAGGGCGTGTCCTCTTATAAATCAACATCATGCTATTGGATCAAATCGACGAAAGCGTTACCAATCAAACGGGCGTTTTACATAAATAACAATTAGTGGTGACAGGACAAAGTAAATGTTAATTATTTATGGGAATCAACTTATGGGACTGGGCGACTAGAGATGATTTCCTACTGCAGACTACTGAGGACTGTGGACTGCAAACTATTGATGACGTACGGGTTTATGGATTACGGTGCGGGATTTTATATGTTACCGTATACGGATGGAGTCCTGCCCACTGCACAATATCTCCGGCGACTTTGAAGCGACACCCATAGTAACCGCGCTATAATTATGGTGCACACATTAAAAAATCGTAGAGTTGCACGGCCTAAAGGGCCTTTCACACAAATGATTTACCCAGTGGTTTCGCCATAAATGGACAAACTGAGTTATGTAGTGGCAAATTCCTGGCCCAGAAGGGGCGTGGCCATAGAAAAGGAGAACAGAATGCTGGGCCATTACTAGACCTAGTATTTCCGGTCAAAACCAAGTGTGTAGAGGCAGCCAACCGCCGGGCCAGCGTGTGGCCAATGGCAAAAATGTGTAATTCAACTTTCTAGTTTGTGACTTGGCAATAATGGCAATACTCCTAGTCAGTCCGCTGAGCGAAGGCATCTTGGAATTTTAAATGTCACTTTGGAAAGCTCTTTATTTATTGTTTTAAAATGGAAAATGATACATACGTATATTCGGTACAATCCTTAGATAAATATATATTTTAATTAGAAATGATTTACAACTTTTCGTAACTTTGATTTAATTTTTTTTTTTTTTTCCTCTATTTGTATTTCCTCTGGTAATTCGCTAAAGGAATTCGACATATTACTAGTTGGTCTCACAATTTGATAAGTTGATATATTTTTTTCCAAATAATATACCCATATTATATAAACTAAGGTTTTTTTGTTTGTAAAAATTAAAATTAACTTATAACCTCCAATTAAGCAAATGATCCCAAAATTAGATGTTCTTTTCTCTATCGATGATAGCCATTGTAGCTGTCAAGTGTCAGTGCAAAGTTTTTTTTTGTGTTGACACAAAAGTGAGGTGTTCGCACAAGGTGCATGCGCTCTTGCCGACATTCATATAATTACTAGGAGCAACTAGGAGCTAGCCATTGGACGTATACTCCCGGCTATGTTCATATGACCACTGGTGAAACCTACCGTGCAGCAAAACGCAATATAGGCCGGGCCACCCAGCAATTGGGCAAACTATTAATGTGGAAGGCCCTTAAGCTAAGGGATGACGCATTAATTCCATGTCAAATTGAGAATTCGATCTAGTGTGTCACGCGATTGAATTTATTCATTTTCGCCTATGTCTACTCCACATATTTTACTTCTTTCTTAAATTTCAAGACATTTATATAGGTACATATGTACAATATCAAATCACAAAGTGAGTGCTCTCTACAAAAATGTTTATGGTAATTTTAGGTGGGAGGTAGAGACTCTACCAACCAAAGCAATCAGCCTTCGTGCATGATGGAGGATCCACTGATCCACCCGTGCAGTCTGCGCCCACACGACGCGCGCGCCCTGCTCAAGTGCTGGGAGTGCCTCGCCTTCATTGTCCGGGACGTGGCGCACATCACGCCGTACAACTTCGAAGCGTGCGTCAACTGCATACGCACATTCGTCGAGGCCAGCCTCCACGGAAGTAAGTACTTTTAACCTTCCCGCTAGCGATAGGTAAATCATTCATCTTTTCATGAAGCTTTCACACACTTCACAAGAACCTCAGTGTTCACTCTGAACAGTCCATATGAAGCATAGAGTGGTGTGATAACTGCATGAAGTGCTTCACACGTGAACGACTCATCGCTACTTCCTGTTGCCAGCCGTTGGGGTAACCAAAATCTCTGAAATTGCTGTCCTCCATATGTCAGCTTAAATAGTGAATTTATTGTATTTGTATTTTTTGTATTACTACGAAACCTATTTCGAGCATAACCTTAGGTTGATAGCGTGCATGGGATATTTCCGTGACCCCTTATGGTAAGACAAGTTTTGTTTTGCATCTCGGCATGTCGAAGGTTAACTAGGTGGCCTACACTGAAGAGATAACCCAATAGAAGTATGTTGTGAGCGTGTTTGTATGCAAGTCAGGACAATTTTATTTTATTTCAGGTGAAATTGATCAAACATATTCAAATGTCGGAGTTCTCTCTCGAACAGATAATCACTTTCTTTGGCTTGTCTGGCGTGTAGAAGGAAGAAAGGTCTTATGTAAATTAGTGATATCAGTTTTCTTTCCAATCCATATGCATATATCACACTTCTGGGGATTTTCTGTTCAGTGGTTGCCTATTTGCTTTATGAATATTATATGTATTACTATAATGTGGACCCACTTGATTGATTGATTGTTACAGCCAACGAAGAGAAGGTGACTAGTCCGTCGCACCTGCACGGCCGGCGGAGGAAGGTGGCGAGCCACGCCCGGCGAGTGCAGAAGTGGCAGCCTAGCGGCTACAGCAACAGACCCTCGGATGGCAGCGATGACAGCGAGGCGGAGAATGTGCCCGATGGCTATCAGCTCATCAGCATTCAGGTTATTTTCCTTCTCTTTCTACATAGCTTTTCCCGTCTCTAGTGAGACATCATCTGGTGAGGCAGGTAACGTAAATCAATGAAATTGCCATTGTAAGTTTTTGTCATCGTTTAACTCTGATTCTCGGCTCGATTCAACTAAAACAGCTTGAGAATCAGCATTTAAGGGGGATTTTTCAAATGCTTAATTTTTAAAATGGCACTGTTCCTCGATTTGATGGAGTTTGATACGCCCGAACCTAACTATCTGTGTTGGTACATATTACATTGCACAATAGATGTAGGCTTATTGCCAGATGCCATTTCACTTCAACCATCCCAGATTCCTTAGCAGGCTTAAAAATATATTGTGTTTTCCGCTTGTTGTAAATGTAAATTAAAAGAGTAATATTAAATTTTTTTACTATTGCAAAATAAAATTATTAATATATTATGTAATTACTAGGATCCAGCAACGCGGTGGCTTTACCAGTGCTGTACTCAAGAGAAAAAAAAATACAATATTATAGACCGCTTTCCAGTTTTAGTATGCCGGGAGTCAAGTATGTTGTCAACAATAAAACTCTATATTGTCTTAATAAAAATAATTACACATCCACTTTTTTATATTTATCTCGCACAGTTGAAGCGACTAGATTTATTGAATGAGCCAAACAGGTAAAGTGTATCATATTGGGAAACACTTTTTTAAGTTTGCGTCCGGCTTTTAGCATGTAAGGGGCAGAGTCGTTAAAAGCCGTTAAATGTTGTTAAAATTAAAAGTTTGTCGAAGTTATTAACTGGAGATTCCTGCCACAAAAAAATTAAACTGTTTTTTACAAAATCCTTTATGGTTTCGGCATTGGTAAAACCTTGCTAGCAATCAAATATGACCGAGTTACAATGTCTCCTAGTGGTTTTACGACCAGATTAGCTATATTGCGTCCAAACTTATAGGTCGTTTCAACAACTGTCGCCCATATATATGAATGTCCTAATTTTTTTCTGATATCGTTAATTTCACTACAAAAAAAACACTTTATTTAAATACCCTTTTCGGAGAGTATTAGTATTAGTATTAGTACTCAGAAGATCTATAGTCGAACATTTACAACACAAATATTTCGAAAAAAAAGACGGAAATTAAAATTGTCTAGTTTTATCCATGGGATATTACAACATATTAAAAACATAGTTAAATCAAAATAGAAATCTGTTTTAGACGTATCATTTGTCTTCATTATCAAATGATTTCTGCTTTGCTAATTCGTAACTAACTTCTAGAAAATAAAATATTTCCTATCGGCTTGTAGTTTACAAAGATTTGTTTTAAAGTAAGACATACCGATACTATTGTCTCTTTTCTTTCCCATATTTCGTTCATTGAATAGAAAAAGACGAAATTATTATTATCGATTGCCTATGTGATATGATAAACAAAAGTATCGGATTTCACCTTTCCAGTGCTGAGCTTCAGTTAACAAGTCAAGTGAAGTCATTTTTACCACAAAAAGGACAAAGAGCAGTACGCCATATAATATTATTTTAGTGTGATTGATATAAACCTTTCCACATAAACTCAAATTTTGTATACCGTAGTTGAATCACAGTAGCTGACCATCTGCTTACATAGTGATATCAACAACGAAACTGGAATATCTTATTAATATTTTTTAAATTTAATTTTTACCTTGATTTCATATTATCTAAATATGTATATAAAAATCAATGTATGTTTGGATGTTTGTCCTTTGTGCGCTCCGAAACCATTCATCCGATTGGGATGAAATTTTCGGGATTTGTTCTTCACATGCCTGGGATGGTTTCTACGTACATAAAATTGAGCTCTGGCGATATGAAATTTCAGTGAAAAATCCCTTGTTTCCTATCCGATTGCAAAGAAACGTTGGTGAGTTATTGTGTGGATGCAAGGGAAGGTTTCTATATATAATGGTGAGCTCTGGTGTTTTGAAATTTATATAAAATTCCCTTATTTCGTATACTATTCATCTGATTGCGATGAAACTTTGGCGGGTTGTTGTGCAAGTTGTTGTGCACACGCCTGGGAAGGTTTCTATACATAAAAGTGAGCTCTGGCGTTATTAAGTATGTATTTTTTTTTTCCTATACCATTCTTCCTATAGCAATGAAACTTTGGCCAGTTGTGTGGATGCTAGGAAAGGTTTCTGTAAATAATAGTGAGCTCTGGCGTTATGAAATTTTAATAAAAATTCCCTTTTTTCTATATCAGTCATCCTATTGTGATGAAACTTTGTTAAATTTTTGTGTTGCGCGCGATTAGTTTCAAAACAAGCAGGGCGAGAAGGGGAGGGGAAACAAGGGAAAGGGAATAAAAATAATAACATGACATTTATGTAGCGCAGTTTTGTGCTATTTCACTTCAAGTGGAACGGGGATGCGTGGGTAAGGACACGTAGGGATTATCACTCTTCCTTTGAATGGTATAGCAACGCATGCCGGGCAGGCGCTAGTATTTCATAAAAAAAATACAATCGATATCACAACACATTCAGACATTCAAAATCCAATATATATTTAGACACAAAAATGTGGTTATTCTCCGTATGAAAATTAATTTCTTTAAAAAATAATGTAAAATTGAGAATTTGTTCAGACCAAGCCTCTAGTATGTATACTTTATGCAGCTGCAAAAGGACAGTATGTTTAAAACGAATTTAACCCGTTGAATAATGATAATTTAATTGTTTTGCCTTTAATAATGAGTGGCCCTGGAATTCTTCAAAAAGGCACTGCATTTCCGGATCCTAGTAATTACGTATATTATGTACGTCTTCAGGTAGAAAGGGAAAGGAACGGAATGTATAGCTTTGAAATAAAATGTAGACATTTCGTAAAGTGGAACTATTTTTTTTTTCATTACTCTGGCACCACCAAGCTATTCAATTTGTCTTTGAAATTAATTCTACATATTCAAAAATTGTCACATTCGAGTTTGACATTTCGTTTTAAAGAAACAATCCAAAACAACATATGTAACTCGATTATATTTACATTTTTTAAATGTATAATTTTGATCTTTGAATTACATTTTATCTAAATGGGTATTTTATATATTTAAAAAAAAAAATCGCCTCTTCAGATAGTTATCTTCCTTGCAAAACATTAAATATGTAATAAAAAAAGTTTTAATATGAAATTGTTTTAGAATATGATGTAGAATCATCTCCTTTCGGAAAGTACATCTAATTTCTGAAGACCATTTGATTAAAGTAAAAAATATGCATTGGGACCATTTTGCTTTTTTAAGCTTACTTTAATTTTCCTATGAGCCATCTTGGTGGTGTTGTTATTTAAAACCTTTTAAACGAGCAACGCCTATCAATTTTTGTCTACTTTTAAATGTCGATCTGTAATTGGGTGAAAATTAAACATTATGCTCATAGTAATAGAAAAAACCTTATTATGTACATACTATATTGAAGAGATTATAAAATTTTCAGTTGTTGGATCTAATGCACACCTTGCACAGCCGAACTGCACAGATATTCAAATGGTGGAGGGAGGAATCTAACTTCACCAGCAATCTGTCAGAGCAGGGCACTACAGGTATAAACTACTCGTTCCCATCTCTATTATTCTCCACTTTACTCATTTGGACCTTATTTCTTGTAAGCATCTACATACATTGTACCCGTTTCATAATTTTGTATTCCACAATCCCTACACTGTACCTACTGCATGATTTTGTACAGTTAAATGGATATGAAACTCCATAGCTCATGATGGAAATTATCTAGCAAGCTGTTACAAATAGTTTCGTTGACCATGAATTTGAAAAACTTATTTCATGACATCAGAGCCCACCATTCCATTATTGCTTCAGATTAAGGTGCCAATAGAAATACATATATGGAACGGAGCGCTCTCGGTATCACGTATTCTTACACCACTCGGCTTATGTTGAATCCATACAGGCCCATGAGTGAGTCACCTTAGACAAACAAACAATTAAAAGAAAGATTTCAAACAATCTTTAGTTCTTTGCATGCTTTATAGTTCATCATCATGGCACTACATTCCAAGGTGGGATTTGGCCTCCTCCACAAATGCTCTCTACTGACTGCGGTCCCTCGCCACTCGCCATTCGCCTCCACTTCTCAGTCCTTCCCGTCCTGCCTCAATCCTCCTCCGCGCAGTCTATCCCCTCTTCCTCGGTCTGTCTCTGAGCACTGCTCGCTTCCACTGGGGCACCCACACGGTCGTTAAGCTTTGTAGTAGGGTTTTCTAGTGTAGACCTTATAATATGGCATTTGAGGAATGTGCATAATAATAACACTTGCCCTAATTCAGAAGGTGGTTTATTATTATACTTATGTATTACATTTAACAATCAACTTATTGAATAAATGATATACGAGCAAAACAAAGTCAAGAGATGTGGCCCGTCCAAGTCGAGAGTTGTGAATGCCATTGTTCTTGATAGACACATCCGGGACAGTTTTCCGCTGCTGTAAGTTGTTAGATTTTATCAGTATGTAATAATAATTTGTTCCAGAATCCAGGATGGAATGGTGTGACCTGTGGCACCTGGCCTGGCAGCCCCTCCTGCAGGGCATAGCCAGACTGTGCACTGACAACAGGAAGCAGGTAGCCAATAGCGCAGTGACCTACCTGCAACGGGCCCTGTTGGTGCACGACTTGCAGACGCTGTCCGGCGAGGAGTGGGAATCGGCCTTCCACCGTGTGCTATTTCCGCTACTGGCGCGGCCACAGGGTAGGCACCAGGAGGTGCGGCTCCGGGCCAACACCATCATGTGCAAGGTAGGTGGATGGGGCAGAATCAGAAGCATTTGGTTAACAACATGGTGACCTAATTGCATTTTTCTATCGATTTCCATGTTATAATTTCTAATTTATCTACACTAAATACTTTATAATGAACATCTTAATATTTACCTAATTTCGTCTGCATTGTGTATGATTCATCAGGTTTTCCTGCACCACCTGACCCCATTGGTATCCCGGCCCTCCTTCCCAGCGTTGTGGCTACAACTCCTGGAGCTGCTGAGGAGCATGCTCCAGGGTGGACCACACTCCTCTGACCTGTTGCACGAGGCCACCCTCGAGTCGCTGAAGAATATGCTGCTAGTCATGGACTCTGTCAAGGTAAATACAAACAATTGTTTCGTTCAATACATAACATTCAACAAATACAAAAAATACAAAATTTCTTGACTTGTACATACATAATAGACTTCTGTTGTCAGCATTGAACTGAAAAGATGTGCTAACATGTTTGCCACAAACTGACATATTTTCTTTTGCAGGTTTTTAATGATGGTGATGGATATTCAGATCTATGGAATGTTACCTGGGAAAGGATCAACACTTTCCTCCCTAATCTTAAAGATGAACTATTTCCAAAAGGTAATCATGATTAACTATTCTGTGCTGTTATTTTCTTTCTTAATAATAATAATAATAATTGAATAATTTGTATAGCGCCATTTTTGTGAAAAATCACCTCAAGGGTACTGTCATAATTATCATTTGTTGACATCCTTTATTCTATATCTTTTTAATATACTATTATAGATAACTCACGTAATCCAGTTGCCAGAATGCCTCCACCTCAAGAACCCTCACAGCAACCTCCCCCCAGTGATGTGCCTCCGTTAGGAACACTGCCATCTGCCTCAGTCCTCAGTCCTACTTCACCACTCCCTTCCGAGTACCAGAAGCCCTATCCCAACTTCCCTGTTGGCAGCAATACCATGTCCCCGTCCATCCCGAATCCCAGGGGAGGAGTTCCGGCTAATGCTGTTAATATGCCCGCAGCCAATGTGCAAGGAAATATGGCTAAGGGATCGTCAATTATTCTGCAGCCACCGATGATTGGAACCCAGGTTCATACACCTATCTTTGCTCATCTTGGACAGGTAACTGCTGCCTTTGTCTTTATTTTCATGAAATGATATTATATTTGTATAAATGCAGATATACAGTGAAACCCACTTAAGAAGTTTTTATCCTTAAGAAGTTTGGTTTTTTTGGTCCCTTGAAGAGTGAATTTGGAAAATGGCCTAATTTTTCCCACATATTTGATTTTCCCACAAAAGAAGTTTTTTTTCTGGTCCCTTCGAAAACTTCTTAGGAGAGTTTCACTGTAATGTGTATTATGTTTAGTGATGATAATTGTGTTCATGTCAATATGGCAATTAATATTGTTAAATTAACTTATTTATTTTCAGATGTCCACACCGATCGGAGTAGCAGTGCCAGTGTCTTCACAAAATGCCACCTCCCCTTATCCCATTCTCTGTCCAAATCCACTACCGCAGAAATATAGTCTTTATAATAGTCAATTACCTCTCCCTGCTAGTCAATTACTCGATATGGCATCCCAGCAGAACCAAAATATTGCTGCCAATCCATCTCCATTCATGTTGATAAGCCCCCAACAGAATTCCATTTTAGATCCAAATCACACCAATGCAGAGAATGGCAATGCTCACGGCTCTAACCTATCCCTGAGTAATGAAAGAATGAACTTGCAAGGAGATGTTTACTCCGCTGATTACGTTTCCTCTCCAGCCTCTATCAATATAGAAGTTCAACAACCGAGATCCTTGTACGGGGAATATCTGACCAACCCTTACAATCCTCTTCCTGATGTTCCCCTACCGTCTATCAAATGTGAAGAACCTGCATTAGCTAAGGCAGACAACATTCTTCAGCAAGATTTCTCTAACTTGGCAAATGCCAATGAAAGTAGTCAATTTGGAGGGTCATTGTCTAATTTGGACAAGAATTTCAACGTTGGAGGCAGCATGAGCTCCAGTGCAAATGTGCTGCAGAAGTCCCACAGCGTGACTAGCAGTCCTGCTCATGCTATAAGTCACACCAATGCCTTTGGTTCTAGTGATAACATTAAGAGTATGACTCAAACAACCAATGCTGACTCTGGAATGTTTAGTTTCTCTAAATATTTCTACACCGACTCAACCAATATACCACCGGGTTCAGAGATGTTGTTTGGAGATAATTCCTTGAATTCCATGTAACTACATATGTAACCCCAAACAGCATAAATAAATATATTATTGTTGAGTATTTCTTAGAAAATTGTCTATTATTATTAGTTAAGTAAGAGTATTTTACGTATTATATGTCAATATATTTTTTTTTTATAAATTCATTAAGAACTAGTAGTAGTACAATCAAATTCATTGTATTCTAATGTTAAAGAATTCAAATGCAACTTTTTTTTAAATTTTTCGAATTACATAATTGTAAATACACCTCCACAGTCATCCACAGTTGTATTTTTAGAGGACATTTTTCAAATATTATTTTTAGAACAGAATCATGGTTTGAATTATTTTCCTATCTTATGACGTACAAGATTTAGTAACATACTAGAGATGGCTGATACCTTAAATGGGTTGTTACTGCGGTTCCAGTTACCGGAGACCAATGAGGAACCGGTTCTTTATTCAGTTACTTTTTTAACAGGGTTCCTCAAGAAGAAAAAAAAACATGGGGGGTCTGGTTCCAAAAATAACCAGTTCCTTGGAGATATATTACCTACTGGTTTCAGTGACAGCAAAAGAATCGGTTCCAAGTAGCTGGGACAATAATATCCACCATCTCTACAGTATACCCTTTGGCATCTTCTCCAGAGCTTATGCAGTGTTATAAAACTTTAAAATTGATTAGTTCTGATGCAATATTTCTAGATGTCCTTTTTAGGCATCTTTACAACATTCCAATGCTTTTCTAAAATGCAAATCTTTAGCTCTAAAATAGTATGTTGATTTAAAAAGTTCAATTACATGATTATTTATGTTTGATAAACTACATAAGCTGTGTACTAAACTTTTTGATGTTGTGTAATATTTATCTAGAAAATTATTGTTAATAAAGTGTTTACGTTACTTTAGCTTATTTAATTATTATTATCGTCAACCATCCTATGAACTCTTGTGGTGCGATCCTTTGCGGAAGATAAGTGCCTTCCAGACGATCGGGTGGCCCAGTAGTGTGGCCAACAGAAAAAATAAATTAACTGAGTTTTTATTATTTGACTTGGCAGTAATGGCAATACTCCTTGTCTCCGCTGAGCGAAGCGGTTTGTGAAATTGAAATCTCGCTTTGGAAATCGCACTTTACTTATCGTAAAGCAATTTCCAAAAGCGAAATTTTAAATTTCAAGACCGCTTCGCTCAGCGGAGAAAAGGAGTATTGCCATTATTGCCAAGTCAAAAAATAAAAACTCAGTTAATATATTTTTTCCATCAACCACACTAGTGGGCCACCCGCTCGTCTGGAAGACACTTTAGCGACAACTCTGAACATATAAATAATGGTCTTCTCGAGATATATATATATATCTCGAGAATATACTAATATATATATATATATTGTATACTCAAAGCTAAAGTAAAATTTTATAAATTAGAATTGACAGAGAAAATAATTACAAAGAAAGTCGAACCTAAAACTTATGCAATTGTCCTAAAAGAGAGGACCATTCCGATCGAAGAACCAAAGTTTTCTATTATTATATCGGCTGAAGCAAGGAAATGTCAGAAAACATCCTGAAACATTTAGCATTCACCCTAGGAATTAGAATAAATGGTCTAAAATAAGCATCTAACAACAAAGTATTTATGAGAATATTTAGAGATATAGAGGCATATCTACAATAAATACTAAACAAAATAAGACCAAGCGTACGATAATCTCAACTACCTACGTCCCGATTGTGCTAGTGTGCAGCTTGACATGAAAATCAATAAGGAACTCCAGTGAAAAATATAATGGCTTTAAAAAAATATATTCGTAAAGATCAGCAAATGCCGATTCTGAATATATAACTTTTATTGTATATAATTATACGTAGATTTTATAAATCGTTATATAAAAGTGAATTAAAAACTATACCATCAAAACACCATGTTTGTTGGTACCACTGCTTCTGACGTCACATGCGCAGTTTTCGAGCCCAACTATAACTAGATAAGGTTTTACCCGCTGTTTATCATGCTTATGGCTTACAATTTCGCTGTTTACAGTATTCATTTCGCTCGTAAAACCATTATGTTTGTTTATTGTGACTACTTGATAGTTTTTGGTCGAAAATTCAATACATTCATAGTAATTTTAACGAATTTGTCTACGTAATAATTTATACTCCTTCCACATTACAACAATGTCATTGGTGGCCGTTTCATTGGTTACTCTTGAAGAGTGATTGACTCTGGAATTTGAACCCACACCTCCGGATTTGTAGTCGAGATTAAAAAAAAACGTTTTTCTACCTTTCTTCAGTTTTTGTCGATTTTTCGGGATAAATCATTTAATACTTTTTAAAGTAGACAAAATTTGCTTACAATTTGAAATCAGAATGGTATCTGTAGACCTAATAGTGTCTGAGACATAACGGTTTAAAATTTTGTAATATTTTGTCATTTCTAGCTATTTTTATAGTTTTTATCATTGTTGACACCGAAGGAATAATTTTTATTGAAACATCAGCGATATCAAAGATTTATTAATAACGATGAATTTCGAATATATCGAGAATGGTCAGTAACGCCAGTACTTATTATCGATATGATAGACTGTCTATAGTTAGTGATAAGACAGACAACATAATATACCACTATACCGTTATGCTATATGTTAAATATCCTATGTCACGTTGTACATTACGTATATTATGATTTTAACTTCTAAAACAAAATTTATCGCTACGCACTCTATTTTTTCTATTAAGTAAACCACCAACATAATATAATATAATCCTATTTACATAATATAATCATTTAAACCATTTTATTTTTGTAATTATTATTTTAAGCATCTTCTTGTAACACTTTAGGAAACATTACTGTGTCAGACGTGTGGCACACAAACGAACTGCAAGGGACACATCTGATCCCGATCTGCGGAGAGGGCTAGAGGGAAGGGAGACTTTGCAAGGAGGAACGACGACGACTTGTAAACCTTTGCGAAATGACAATTTTGTTCTGCACAAACTCCGTTTGGTGCAAACCTCAAACTTGCACAAATCCCTTTGCATAAAACACACTTTTGTGCAAAATCTCGAGTGCTACTCTGCGGGCCTTGTCCATGGTGATGCGAGGGTCTGATTCCAGTGAGTGTTGGTAGTCCAGGGGGTGGTCCAAGGGTCAGCGGTGGTCAGAAGAAGAAGGCAAGTCGGTTTGAAGTAGAGCGAGGTAGAGCGGTCGGGGGAACAGAGGTGGTGTCGGTTGAAGCATCGCTGGATGACTGCCGAATTACTTTGGTCTTTGTTCTAATTTATATTCAGAATACCATTATTATAAAAATAATCTTTTTCTAATGTAATTAAAGGATTTTTTTTAAAGCTTCACGTTTTGGATGTTTTATTAAAATTATGGGAATGGGAAAAATATGTTAAATAAAAACTATGTGCAGATATGTTGCAGGAGTTACTCCGTTTGGAGGACCGTTTTTGGTCTTTTATATTTAAATATAGAATTCACATCACAGTCTCATAACGAATTTACTGTTGGGTTTTCGTGGCCGGGTGATCCGGCATAAAATGGAGCAGAAAGTGATTTAATTAGTTCCTTTATCAGAGGAATGTTTGTGTCTTTGTGTAGAGTGTTAAACCTGATCCACGAAAGAGCATTCAATATTAGGCCTCTCTCTGACGGTCCGGTAGGGAATCGACATAAACCGGGTGCAGCAAAAATGCAGGAAATGTTTCACAATATTTCCTCCATCGACTCCCTGACGGGTCTGCAGTGATTTATAGCCGCCAGTAAATTGTCAGTATTGCAGATTTCTGTTATCACATTTACCGCTGAATGTTATCAGATTCAAAGGCAAAATCAAAAATGTCGAGTGAATCAAGTGAAGACGAGGCTCTGGTATACTATTTATTCCTTCGAATGACACAAAAAAGGAGGTTTTAGGTCCACCCCTACATCTAACGTAACATTCATTGTAGGTTATTTATTGCTGCCAGGGAACTGTCCGGAGATGATGTCAAATTCCGGCAAATGTACCAAATGTCAAAAAAAAAAAAACATTAAAAAAACTGGTCCAGCACGTTACTCCATATATAAGAAGTCTTCCTATTGAACATCAAGCTTTCTTCGTTGTCCCCTTTACTGCATATACCGTTAATTTATAGTTAGAAAGGCGTGCGTATTAAGTGTTGAGTCTCGCCACTGATGGTCACTTCACAAGACCTGCACTACAAAACTGACTAACTAACCATCACTCCGTTTCTCCGCAGGGGTAGGCAGAGAGGACGGACCGCCAAACAACTCGATCTTGGCATACACTTCTTGCTTCATTCACATTCATACAACGCCTCATACATTCTCTTTGTTATTCCGACTTCTGACATGGCCCGACTCGAGTATTTGATTCACTTGATCGTGCCATGTCTTCCTCGGGCGTCCCCGGCTTCTTCTTCCATTCACATTCGCGTCATATATTCTCCTTACACTCCTTTCTTCATTCATTCGCTCTATATGCCCAAACCATCTAAGCGTCCCTTTCTTAATCTTGCTCACTACGCTTACATCAGCCTTGCATGCTAAACATAAATTTAACTCCTTCGGGACCATGTTTCCAATATGGAACTTAAAATAAATATTGAAAATATTCTCACGAACTAAATAATATCTGCAGGTCAGTAGGAATATGTACACACATGCAATGTCATCGGCAATACAATTCTTGAAAGTTTCCCCACTTCTTCCGGTCTCCTGCTCTTTTCATCCAGTTCCTTACGCCTAAAACTGTGGTATTCTTCACACCATACTGTCATTCCATTCATTATCCCTCGTCATTAAGTCAGTGGCAATAGGAATTATTTCATTTTTAATGCCTATACATATAGGTAATGAATTTGAATAAAATCTATCATATAATAAACGCTCAATGAGTATATATTTTTTCAGGAATTGGTGAAGTATGTCATAGCAGCCGGAAAACCACAAGAACTACAAAAGCCAGTGGGGCAAACTTATCGGGATGATCCTACTATCTTCTTCTTGGAGGTCTTGATCCAGATTCTCATTCAAAATCGGTGAGACTTCATCCTTCTTCCTCTGCTACTCTAAACTTTAATGCATTACATAAATTAATCAGATGAGAGACTAATCTCAATACATATACATAATATTTTATCATACTTTTAGTAGTTCTTGATTAGAATAAATTAATCAGCAGTTTGACATTTGACAGCGACCGCGTGTCTCACATATGGCAAGTCACAGAGGCGCACGTCACTGCGCTCATGATCGCGGGGGCTGCATCCTCAGGTTTGGGTCCCCAAGAGCCCGGGGTCCCCTTACCGCTGGAGAGGCTGGGAGTGGCTGGGAGCACTTCCGGCCTGCTGGAGCGCTCCTCCACGGGACTGCTGAGGCTCGCCATCTGCCTGATGAGGAGTGAGGAGTGCGCTAGTATTGTACTGCGCTCACTTAAGGCTTTTCTACAACTCACTTATCCGGTGTATCACTCCATTTCCAGTAGGGTGAGTTGCACTTGATCAATATGTATCATTATTTATACTTGTATATACTGTGGTCCTCTTTAGAAGTCACACATTCATTATGTTCTTTTTCCTTTTCAATTTCACTCACGAAATTTGGTATTTTTTATTCTCTCTATTTATTTTATCATTTACAAATTTTCTATATTTTTATATTTTTACAGAGAAGAAAATTCACTGGTTAATGTAACAAACTAACATCTTAATCTGTAAAAATTTATACTGTGTAACTGTATATTTTCGTAAATAAAATAAAATACGTA
This sequence comes from Halesus radiatus, assembly GCA_022606495.2. Lineage (NCBI taxonomy): Eukaryota > Metazoa > Arthropoda > Insecta > Trichoptera > Limnephilidae > Halesus > Halesus radiatus. The sequence goes on from JAHDVE020010472.1 coordinate 43,695, forward strand.
AAAATTTACTTATTGAGAATATCTGGTCAATGCCAATGGACAACATATTTTCCATTCAAATTTTAATAACCAATACATATATATGTATTGTATTGTTTACTTTTTCTATTGACTACTCAGTTAAGTTTATAAATTTCACAAACGTACATAACTGAGTGGTGTGTAAGTTTCTTTCCTATAAATACTCAATAAGAATAGCGGTACAGTAGAGATAGGGTATATGTAAGGCAGATATAGGGTAGGGATAGGGATAGGGGTAGAAGTAGGAGTAGGGGTAGGGGTACAGTTAGCCGATATAGGTATCAAACTGAGCGTCTCCACCTACGCAACCCGATTTGCGCAATTAAAAATTTGGCAGCAAACTCCTAGGCCCCATTTCCCGAGATAAAGCGAATGTTGAAAGATTATTCTTTTTCTTTTCTTTAAATACTTAATCGTGGAAGTCGTAGGGTAGGAGTTGGGTAGATGTAGGGTAGGAGTTGGGTAGATGTAGGGTAGGAGTTGGGTAGACCTAGGGTAGATGTAGGGTAGATGTAGGGTAGGGGTAGGGTAGGTGAAGGAGTAGGAGTAGGAGTAGGAGTAGGAGTAGGAGTAGAAGTAGGAGTAGGAGTAGGAGTAGGAGTAGGGGTAGGGGTAGGGGTAGGGATAGGGATAGGGGTAGGGGTAGGGGTAGGAGTATGAGTATGAGTATGAGTATGAGTATGAGTATGAGTATGAGAATGAGAATGAGCAGGAGCAGGAGCAGGAGTAAGAGTAGAAGCCGAATATTCTTTATTTTGTGTATTTAAAAAAGGCACACCACAATATTTTTACCCAATTCAATCCAACTTAGCCTATCCTAACCTAACCTAACCCAACCTAACCCAACCTAACCCAACCTAACCCAACCTAACCCAACCTAACCCAACCTAACCCTACCCAACCCAACCTAACGTAACCTACCCTACCCTACCCTAACCTAACCTAACCTAACCTAACCTAACCTAACTTAACCTAACCTACCCTAACCTAACCTAACCTAACCTAACCTAACCTACCCTAACCTAACTTAACCTAACCTACCCTAACCTAACCTAACCGAACTACGTCCCTTACTTCCGTGCAGGCAATAGGAGGACTAACACCTATGGACCTAAAACTCAAAGAACTCCGACTCATCGGTGAAACAAAAAGGAACAGAACTTTACATCTACTTCCTGATGATAGGAAGTACCAGGGAATTGTAAAGGTTACTCAACTACCTCACCCGAGCAAACAAATTGGTGAAAATGTCATCTTTCCAGGAACATACGAGAGAAACTCCTTTGAAGCGAACGAAATTGATATTTACACAGATGGAAGCAAAACTGGAGGAAAAGTGGGCGCGGCCTACACAGTGTTCAACGCTAGCGGAGAAATTATAGCAAGAAAATTGCCATTGGCTGATTACTGCTCAGTTTTTCAAGCAGAGCTTTTACGCAATAATGCAAGCACTCGAGTGGGTTAACAAACAGCAAAAGCATTGGGAAAAAGTTAATATCTTGACAGACTCACAGAGCGCTGCTCACGCTTTAGAGTCCGGGACACCTACTAACCCAATGGTCTACAATATACAATGTTCGGCCCAACTTTTGAGAGAAAGAGGATCTGCCTGTAATTTTTTGTGGATACGCGGGCACAATGGAATCCATGGAAATGAAAGAGCAGACGAGCTAGCAAAAGACGCTGCATTAAAAACCAAGACACAAAAACTCTATTCAGAATTCCCACTGAGCTACGCAAAGTTCAAAATAAAGGAGTCAATTCTTGAAGAATGGGACCAAAGGTATAAAAACTCTGATACGGGCAAAGGAACACGGATATTTTTCAGGAGCATAACAGAAGCCAAAGAGTTTGGTAAAAAGACAACTCCAACTTTCGAACTCACGCAAATCCTTACCGGCCATGGAGCGAACCTATCCTATCTTCACAGATTCAAGCTAAAAGATAGTCCGGCATGCCCATGTGACAAACTAACGGACCAAACAGTGAAACATCTGTTGCTAGACTGCCCAATGTTCACGATGGAAAGATGGCAAATAACCAAAGAATGCCAGAGGAGAGATATAAACTTCACTGACATTTCTGATGTCATACAAATCATACCTCTCCGGAAAATCTTCATTAAGTTCGCAAAAAACATCATAAGTAAAATTAAGGAACAAAATAAATATTTATCAAAAGACATTAAATTAATTTAAAATCATAGTAAGCACGATCAAAGAAATCTTCACATTATAACTATCTGATCAAACTACAACATAGCCAAGACAAGAAATCACGAATGAGAACGCCAAAGAACACTTCCTATCCTACAAATGGCTCTGTTAAGAGGGTAAGCAATTATCACCTTAACAGAACGTCCACATTTCTTTCAGATTCACGATACTGCTCCGGCTGAGGTTTTTACATGGTTCCCTCACGCTGTTAAACAAATGTTGGAGTAGATGGTAGCCCATGTTAGACAAGTCCCATTAACCCCTACACATATCCAAAATTTGCATCACCCTTTACTCTTCCCAACATACACGAAAACAAAAATCAAATCAATAGCTCACATAGCAAAATAAAATAGCTTAAATAAACCTTGACAAATAATGGACAAAGTAAAAAATAGAACACTCAACGGTAAAAAAAAAAAAAACCTAACCTAACCTAACCTACCCCAAACTAACCTAACCTAACCTAACACAACCAATCCTAACCCAACCTAACCTAACTTAACTCATTCTAACGCAAACTAATCTAACCTACCCTAACCTAACCTACCCTAACCTAACCTAACCTAACCTAACCTAACCTAACCTAACCTAACCTAACCTAACCTAACCTAACCTAACCTAACCTAACCTAACCTAACCTAACCTAACCTACCCTACCCTAACCTAACCTAACCTACCCTAACCTAACCTAACCTAACCTACCCTAACTTAACCTAACCTAACCATTGCTTGTTACACAGGTGTCAGTAATTAATACACAATTGTTATAAGTTATAATGTTATTTTCAGAACAAATATTCTCACCAACGAACTTAATAAAACTCAAACATAATTTTTTGAAAACACTTATATCTGTGAAGTTTATGCAAAAGCTATTTCAGATGTTTTCAAACTAATTTTTATTGATATTTTTTTGTTGTTGTGGCATTGGTGGCAGTAATTAATTTGTTAGTAAGGGTGAAAACCTTCGTTCAATTATTGTCATGAAAGCATGAGGTAAAAAAGTGGCAGTAATACGTAATAGGTTTTTTTTAACACGATTGGTTATATAACGTTATCTTCAGAACACATGTACTCACTAAGGAACTAAATAAAAAAACAAACATTTTTTTAAAAATTCTGACATCTGTTAGCTAAATGAAAAAGCTATTTCAGCGAGTTTTAAAACCAAAAAAATTGTGAGGTAAAACTTTTTTGCATTTGACATAGATGTCAGTAATTAATTCGTTAGTAAGAGTGAAAACGTTGGTACAATTATTGTCATAAAAGCTTGAGGGACAATATAACAAGTAGCAGTAATACGTAATATGTTTTATTAACACGATTGGTTATATCGTTATTTTCAAAACACATGTACTCACTAAGGAACTGCATAAAAAAAAATTGAAAACTCTGACATCTGTGCGCTAAATTAAAAATCTATTTCAGCGAGTATTCAAACCAAATGTTTTGTGAGGTAAAACTTTATTGCATGTGACAAAGATGTCAGTAAATAATTCGTTAGTAAGAGTGAAAACCGTCGTACAATTATTGTCATAAAAGGTTGAGGTACAATATAACAAGTGGTCACTTTTTTTTTATTAAGATGGATTACAATGTTATTTTCATGGCCGAGATCGCCCTTAATGGGTGAAAGCCAATAAAAAAAAAATTTAAAAAAAAATGTTATTTTCGAACACATACTCACCAAAGCAATGGAACTAAATAAAACACAATAATTATATATTAAAAACACTTACATCTGTGAGCTAAATACAAAAGCTATTTCAGCAAGTATTCAAACCAATTTTTATTATCGAACAAACTTTATTGCTTGTTACACAGGTGTCAGTAATTAATACACAAAATTATTTTTTTTAGCACGATTGGTTATAAGTTATAATGTTATTTTCAGAATAAATATTCTCACCAACGAACTTAATAAAACTCAAACATAATTTTTTGAAAACACTTATATCTGTGAAGTATACACAAAAGCTATTTCAGCTAGTTTTCAAACTAATTTTTAATGACATTTTAATCATATCAAGCACGATCAAAGAAATCTTCACATTATAACTATCTGATCAAACTACAACATAGCCAAGACAAGAAATCACGAATGAGAACGCCAAAGAACACTTCCTATCCTACAAATGGCTCTGTTAAGAGGGTAAGCAATTATCACCTTAACAGAACGTCCACATTTCTTTCAGATTCACGATACTGCTCCGGCTGAGGTTTTACATGGTTCCCTCACGCTGTTAAACAAATGTTGGAGTAGATGGTAGCCCATGTTAGACAAGTCCCATTAACCCCTACACATATCCAAAATTTGCATGACCCTTTACTCTTCCCAACATACACGAAAACAAAAATCAAATCAATAGCTCACATAGCAATATAAAATAGCTTAAATAAACCTTGACAAATAATAGACAAGGTAAAAAATAGAACACTCAACGGAAAAAAAAAAAAAAAACCTAACCTAACCTAACATAACCTACCCTACCCTAACCTAACCTAACCTACCCTTACCTAACCTAACATACCCTACCCTAACCTAACCTAACCTACCCTCACAGCAATCCCCAACCCAACCTAACCTAAATTTAACTCATTTCTAGCATAAACCTAATCTAACCTACTAACTAACCTACCTAACCTAACCTACCTAACTAACCTACCTAACCTAACCTAACCTAGCCTAACCTAACCTAACCTACCTAACACAACCTAACCTACCCTACCTAACCTAACCTAACCTAACACCACCTAACTAACTAACCTACCTAGCAACCTAACTAACCATTGCTTGTTACTTTGAGTGTCAGTAATTAATACACAATTGTTATAAGTTATAATGTTATTTCCAGAACAAATATTCTCACCGAACTTAATAAAACTCCCAAACATAAATTTTTTGAAAACACTTATATCTGTGAAGTTTATGCAAAAAGCTATTTCAGATAACTTTCAAACTAATTTTTATTGATGTTTTTGTTGTTGTTGTGGCATTGGTGGCAGTAAGTAAATTTGTTAATGCGGGGTGAAAACCTTCGTTCAATGTCATGAAAGCATGAGGTAAAGTGGCGATATGCATATGGGTTTTTTCTTTGATTAAAGTTTATATAACGTTATCTTCATGAAACATGCTTCGCCACTTTCAAAAGACTAGAAAATAAAAAACAAACATTTTTTTAAAAATTCGGCATATTGGCTAAATGAAAAATATTTCAAAGCTGAGTTTAAAACCAAAAAAATTGTGAGAGTAAAACTTTTGCATTTGACATAGATGTCAGTAATTAATTCGTTAGTAAGAGTAAAAGAAATTTGTTTTGTTATTGTCATAAAGCGAGGGACAATATAACAAGTAGCAGTAATACGTAATATGTTTTATTAACACGATTGGTTTATCGATTATTTTTCAAAACATGTACTCACAAGAACTACGCCAAAAAAATTGAAAACTCTGGCATCTGGCTAGCTAAATTAAAAATCTATTTCAGCGTATTCGAGCCAAATGTTTTATTTGAGAATTAGGCGCTTTATTACATGTGACAAAGATGTCAGTAAATAATTCATTAGTAAAGGTGAAAACCGTCGTACAATTATTGTCATAAAAGGTTGAGAGTACAATATAACAAGTAGGTCACTTTTTTTTTTTATTAAGAGATATGGATTACAATGTTATTTCTTGGCCGAGATCATACAATGGGTGAAAACCAATAAAAAAAAATTTAAAAAAAATGTTATTTTCGAACACAGCACTCACCAAAGCAATGGAGACTAAATAAAACACAATAATTATATATTCAACATCTGTGGAAAACAAATACAAAGCTATTTCTAGCAAGTATTCAAACAATTTTTTAATTAATCAGACAAACTTTTATTTAACATTGCAATTAATGAAGTAATTCAATACACAAAATTATTTTTTTTTAAACACAATTGGTTATAAGTTATAATGTTATTTTCGAGTAAATATTCTACCAACAGACTTAATAAAACTAAAGCACCAATTTTTGAAAACACTTATATCTGTGGTATACACAAAAGCTATTTCAGCTAGTTTTCAAACTAATTTTAATGACATTTTAATCATATCCATTTTGATCAAGAAATCTTTGCATTATAACAATGAATTAAAACTGTGAACAAGAAATCACGAGTAGGAGCATGAGAACACTTCTCCTACAAATGAAAAACCATTGAGAGGGTGTACAATTATCACCTTAACAGAGGCATTTCTTTCAGATTCACGTACTGCTCAGGCTGAGGTTTACATGGTTCCCCTCACGCTGTTAAACAAATGTTTAGGAGTAGATGGTATTATATTAGACAAGTCCCATTAACTGCCTATCAAAATTTGCATGACCCTTTACTCTTCCCAGCAACATACGAGAAAACAAAAAATCAAATCAGCTCACTTGTAATATAAAATAGCTTAAATAAACTAGGCAAATAATAAGGGCAGGTAAAAAATAGAACTACTCAAGCAGGAAAAAAAAAAAAACTAACCTAACCTAACATAACCTACCTACTAACTTCAAACACAATACTGCCATACCTAACCTATGCCTACCCTAACCTAACCTAACTATTTTAACAAACTTTAACCTAACCTGCAACCTAGCTTCTTCTTACTTCTTCAACCTACACAACTTCTTACAAACCTGCCACTGGCTTCAACACAACTAACCTAACCTACCCTAGCCTAACCTAACCCTAAGCACAACCCCACAAACTTCCCCTAACCTAATGACACTTTACCTATTAATTCTAACGGAACTTTTTTTGCTTCCATACTCGAACATGGTGGTGGCTCCTAGGTCCCTTTTTGCGAGATATGGCTCATGCTTTTAAGGAAAATATTATGCAAAATACGTTTATTGACATTAAATGACTTGGGGTGAGGTAGAGAGTCGGGTTAGGGCAGGAGCCAGAGCAGAGGTAAGGGTGGGCTGAAAGGAGTTAAGGGTGGCTTGACTATGGTATCAAACTGAGCGATACTCCACTTGCATAACCCGGTTGAGTAATTAAAAGTTGGCAACAAACTCCTAGGCACCATTTGTCGAGATATAATCAATGATTGAAAGTTTTTCTTTATACATAATCGTGGTAGTAGCCCAGTAGGTAGTAGGGTAAGGAGTAGAGGAGTAGGAGTAGGAGTAGGAAGTAGGAGTTGAAGGCCAGGAGGGTGGTCTCAAATATTTTCCCAATATTCATTTTAAAAATTATTTCCGACTCTCACACTCCTTGCTTCATCCACATTTAAGCACATACACCTTCTCACGACCGATTGCAGCAGCACTGCAATAGGCTAAAACAAGTACTTATAGTATTGTTCTAAAGCGAATTTTCAGGCCACCCCTGATGAGGAAAAATCACCTTAGCCTTAATTTAAACCGACGGAAGGTGGCAAAAGATTGCTCGAGGGAGCGTGGATTTGGCAGCCAAAGAAGCCAAAATCGACCTTCCGGATATAGAAATTCAAAAAGAAGACAGCAAGGCTCGGAATCGGTCCAAATCGGGTGGGGGTTTGAGTGGGAGGTGAGAGGGCAGGGGGTGGGGGAGGAGGAGGGAAGGGGCAGGGGAGAGGGGGAGTGGGAGGGGGGTGATGGGGAGGGGAAGGGAGATGGGGAGTTGGAGGGGGGAGGGGGAGGGCGGAGGGAAGGGGAGAGGGAGTGTGAGGGGGGGGGCAGGAGGAGTTGGAGGGGGCGGGGAAGAGGGTGAGAATAAATATTTTTCACTATATTCGTTTTAAAAATTATTTCCGGCACTCACACTCCTTGCTTCATCCACATTTAAACACGCATACGCAACTACTCACGACCGATTGCAGCACTGCAACAGGCAAAACCTAGTACTTATAGTATTGTTCTAAAGCGAATTTTTTTAAACCGGAGTATGCAGAAAAAAATCGACCTTCGACCGCCTTAGCGAAATTGACCCCCCGTTTACGAGAACCGAAATAAGGAAAATACTTGCATCCATAGATATAAAGAAGTCCCCAGGAAGAGATCACTTTACAGCCGACATTTGTCAGAAAGCGTTCGAAAGTCTCCCAGAAATCTTTACTGTATTATACAATACGTGTCTCCGAATTGGCTGCTTCCCAATCCTTTGGAAGGTCGCTAGAATCAAGGTAATTCCGAAGCCGGGAAAAGAAGACTATGGTAATATCTCTTCATACCGACCTATAGGTCTTCTCCCGGTATTTGGCAAGGTACTAGAGAAATTGCTCATCAAGAGAGTAACCTGGCACTTCAGCACGAAGGGGAAACTTAATTCAAACCAATACGGGTTCACGCAACAAAAAAGCACAGAAGACGCAGTGCTTGATGCTGTTAACCACATCAAGAAAGCGAATAAAGAAGGACTTTATGCATGCCCGATATCACTGGACATAAAGGGGGCATTCGACAACGCGTGGTGGCCCCACCTAAAAATGCAACTAGCCAAAAAAGACTGTCCACTAAATATATACAGAGTTTTTAAAGACTACCTGTCGGACAGAATGGTAGAAATAATTTACGCGGGCGCTTGGGCACAAAAACACTCGAACAAGGGCTGTATACAAGGATCTGCTTGCGGACCTATTCTATGGAACATAGTTCTGGACGAACTGCTAAATCTCAAATTCGACTCTAACGTACGCATACAAGCATTTGCTGACGACGTTTTAGTTATAATAACTCATGAAAACATGGCAGAAATACCAAAAATAATTATAGATAGTCTCTCCTTAATAACAGACTGGGGAGAAAAAGTGAAACTGCAATTTTCTGAGGAAAAAACAAAAGCACTATTCTTTAGTAAAAGGAAAACACTTCCACCAAACATTGTGATGAATGGTAAAATTGTTCCACTCTCTCGGGATTGCAAAATTCTAGGGATCGTCATAGACGATAAGTTAAAGTGGAGCAAGCACGTGGACATGGTATGCCAAAAAGCTGTCAATATAACCAAGAAACTTGCATTTATGGCAAAACCTACGTGGGGTCTGAGTTCTGAAATATTAAGAACAATCTACATAGGAGTAGTCGAACCGATAATAACGTACGCCGCGACGGTATGTGCAATATACAAGGTAATATACAAGGAGAAAACAATTCGGTGAACGAAAAAAATCATTAAAAATGCATTTATTGATAGAAAACGGCAATTTTTTCTCTGATTTTTAAAAAAATTTATATAGCGCTGTTTTTTTACTTTTCCCTTGAACTTAGCAGTTAGCTCCAAAGCCCCATTTTGCAAGATGTGGCTCATATTTTTAAGGGAAAATATTACGTAAAACACATTTATTAAAATAAAATCACTAGGGGTGGGGTAGGGGTCGGGGAAGGAATAGGGGTAAGAGCAGGGGTAGGGGTAGGGGTAGAGGTAGGTTTAGCCCATATGGGTATCAAACTGAGCGTCTCCACCTACGCAACGAGATTTGGGCAATTAAAAATTTGGCAACAAATTCCTAGGCCCCATTTGTCGAGATAAAGCTAACATTGAAAGTTTTTTTCTTTTCATTTTCTTTAAATACTTAATAGTGGTAGTCGTAAGGTAGGAGTTGGGTAAATGTAGGGTAGGAGTTGGGTAGATGTAGGGTGGGAGTTGGGTAGATGTAGGATAGGAGTTGGGTAGATGTAGGGTAGATGTAGGGTAGATGTAGGGTAGGGGTAGAGTAGGTGTAGGAGTAGGAGTAGGAGTAGGAGTAGGAGTAGGAGTAGGAGTAGGAGTAGGAGTAGGAGTATCAGTAGGAGTAGAAGTAGGAGTTGGAGTAGGGGTAGGAGGGAGAGTAGAATTATTTTTCCAAATATTCGTTTTAAAAAATATTTTCAACACACACACTCCTTGCTTCATCCACATTTAAACACACATCCACAACTATTCATAACCAATTGCAGCACTGCAATAGGAAAAACCTAGTCTAGTTTATTATTCTTATTAAAATATTTTTTTAACGTTTACGTTCAATATAACAAACAGTATTGGAATATGATGTAGATAAAAACGTAGAATTATCCCGTTGTAGGCATTAAAACAAACCCCCTTCAACTTCCAGTTCTGATAGTATGCGATGATCCATTCTCACCGCGCCTGTTTAGTTACAATTTATGAGTTTTATTACAAACAAGAAACTATGGGAAAACAACTACATAATAAATAGATAGACATTTACAAGTTACTTATTTTTCCTTCTTTTTATTGGTTACTTCACTCTTTTTAAAAGTATTTATTAAGATTTTATTTATTTGGGATACAGATATGCTTACATTGATTTTAGTAATTTATCCAGTGTTTACCTAATTAGGCCATTTGTGACCTGTTTTAATGAAAATCCAATTAATAAATAATAATTTAAAAAAAACAAATAATTTATCTATAAACAAATTGTGTTAAATAACATAAATATGTAGGTGAAACATATAGAAAAAACAAATAGTATAAGTGTATACACAGGTGAATTTAAAAAACATGTCATAAATTAAATTATTTTAGAATTTGCGTGTACAGTTTCTCTAAGCAACGAGAGTTTTCGTAAAACATAATAATTAAAAACACAAAATAGCAAAAATTTAACAGAAAGACAAACACAAAATAGCAAAAATTTAACAGAAAGACAAACACAAAATATACCAAACATAACTTAGGTAGTTACCCAATTTTAATAATATTAACAGGTGAACAGAATTAAATAAAAATGTTTTGTTTACAATGTGCATAAAATAATATCTTCAAAAATAGGAGAATTCTAAGAATGACACACTGTTAGATGATCAGAGTAGTAACCGCCTGCAAAGGTGGTTAGGAAGTATACTAATGATGGTGAATGCAAATCTGGGCAAAGTATCATTTCCAAAAGTTTTGGAAAAACCCGTTTGACGATTGAATTATTGGCCAACTTAATGTGGGTTAAACCGAGATTTGAGTGCTTTTAATATTCATAATGAGGATGTCGGTACGTGATGTGATTAGACGTGATGTGATTAGATTAGGTGCAAAATGAATATTTAAATTCTAAACTATTTGGTTCGAAGGGATAATAATATTTAAGAGATTTCATATGACGTCGGTGGAAAAATAATTTTCAACTCTGTATAAAAAACAATATAACAAATAACATAAATACGTTTTGAATTAAATGTAGATTAAAAGAACGGTGATTTTAAATGATTCCCTCTTATCAAGCGGTCGTCGAGGGAAGTTTCCAAATATTTCAGTAATTTTTTTATTTATTTAATTTAATTTTTTTGCTACGAAAGCGGGTATGGTTGCAATAACACAACAGAAGTAAATTTGGCAGTAGAAGTTGACGCGACAGCAGTAGTTGAAGATACAATAGTAGTTGACTCTGTGGACTGTAAAGGAATTGAAATTACTGCACTAGCTTGCTCAATGCAGTCGAGTATACGTTTAGTTAAACTTAGTTTTAATTTTTTCCGTTGTTGAGCTTGGAGAATATAATCTTATTCTCTAATGGGCATACTCCTTTTGGATCTTGAATCAACAATTTCTAGTAATACGCACTCCATATAGAAACGAACTAATTTATGTTCCATTTGGTCTGCCCAAAATAAATCGTCTCTTTTAATATATTCCACTTTCAATGGCACATTACTTCCCGACCACAGACCAAAAAGACAGGTACTCTTTTCAGTTACCCGTAATTGACCTTGAATCTGGAAGTACCATGCGTGGGCTCTATTCCGTCCCTGTTCCAAAATGTGACCTTCTTTCTTTTAATTGCTTCTTCTAGTCCGAGTTTGAATGATGTAATGGGGCACTTCACTTCAACTACCATATCGTCTGTAATGCCGTCCGGTGTAGCCCCTAAAAACGGTATTTTGCTATCAATAAACAGACTACATGGGTTTATTTTAATTCCTTCTTGCATGCTTAATTCGGCTACCGCAAGTTTTTCATTTCGCTTCCCATGGCTGATACTCGCTACATGGGACAGGTTGTTTTCATTAATCAAACTGCGAACAAGAGGGCCACAGCCCGTGCTATCTTTTCGTTTAATTACTTTCCCAAAATTTGACGCTGTCAGCATCATACGTCTGTGCTCACGCCATTCGTTCGAATCGCTTTGAAGAATAGTTCCTGAATCTGACTTCTTACTTGTTGCTTTTCCCCTAATAAACTTAAAATATGTTTTTTTCCCATTTTCCAACAGTTTTGGTTCCATATCCACTTGTGCACGTGCGTCGCCGTATTCGTTGTTGCCCTTTTTAGGATCGGAATGCCGAGACCGGTTCTTTCTTCTAATAAATTTTAAATTATATTAGGTTTTTTCAAACCGTTTCCTTTCAATCTTATTAATGACATTAGATTTAGGACTTCTTCCTAACATGTTTTTTTTTGCAAAGTATAAATTGGCCTACGTGTGTTAAATGATACAACGGCAGCATGGCAGCGGGCTGGATAAGACTATCTACAGGAAAAATTTAAGCGTTTTCCGCCAATAAATTTATCCACTATACTGTTATATCTTTCAACAACATTGCTATCGACGTCATGAATTCGAGAGTGAGCAGCGACAGAGTTGCTGATCAAACATAGTCGTAGCCAAATTGGATTACATTTTAAGTCCAACACAAGATTTTTCCCCTCTGGCTTTGGACCCGAACAAAAATAAGTTTTGCATTTAGTGTGATCACCAAATACATGACTTATAGAGTTGACAATATCAGAGTAGAGGTTATTAATTTTTTCCGATAACGAGATTGACTGACTTTTATTGTACTTAACAGCTGAAGTAACAGCAGTTCTAAGAGACATAATTCGACCTGCAGTTATAAAATTTCTCAACTTTTTCGGATATTTGGTATCAATTGTCAAGGCGCGTAATTTTTTGCAATAATTTCTAAGAACATGATTTCGGCACTCGACTTTCTCGACGGTATAATCGGTATAAGGTCGAGCGGTAAGAATTTTAGAGTAAGTACTCGAATCACCCTCTGATATTATTCTAGCGAACAATAGATTATACATAGAAATAGAACGCCTGAATCCTTCGAGAATAATTTCACTTTCCATGCCTGAAGAAGATCCTGAGTAATTTTTGTAACATGTGTGGTCAGAGACGGTTTTGTTATTTTTTTCTGCAAACGAACAAATCGAGCAAAATTTATTGCGAACCGCCATAAACAGGACTTTACCCGTTTTCCTGCCAACAATTGCAGCTGCACCAGATAAAGATGAATAGTTGGCCCTATGTGACCGTTTTCCCCAACAGCCGTCTGCAATGACATCGATCATTGGAACACCATTTCGATCCAAACGTCCTTCCTCTGTAGCTGTATCACGCTCTTCAGCATCAGCGTCTGTCATTACATCGACAGAAGTATTTTCCAAGTGCTTTGAAACATTTTCATGAAATATTTGATACGTAGATTGCGACATTGCTGGAATGTCCAAAGCGCCTAAAAATTCTTGCGATTGAAAGAAACCCCCTCTATGGCCATAATTCCTGCAACTGCAGACTTATTAATATCGAGTTATCACACTATAACACTATCCATTTTATCGTGTGTCGAGATTGCGAAACTTTCGTGACAAAAATTACACTTAAATATAATTTTGGATGATAAACCACTCCTTTCAGTGACAATTTTTAAATTTTCATTGCGGCATCCTAATCTAGATCCATGTTCAAAAATATTTTTTATCTGATCAAATAGAAACATTATGTCTACTATCCGGCGTCCACTTATTTTGTAGTCGTCTTCAACAGAAGGCGTAGTTTCGAACTAAAACAATTTTTAATGCAATTAGTACTATCATTGTTAAACGTGTAAACAACATGTGTATGTATTACGCATATGTTTTCTAAATGCTCCACAAGATCTAAAGGAAAAGTAACTCACCACAAGAGAATGGTTTTCAATGTCCATATCTTCTGTCTCCTAAAACGAAAAACTTTCTTCTATCTCCTGAAAAGAAGATTTTTGATAAACAAATTGTGGCGGTGTCATGTTCTCTTTGTCACATTCGATCTGCAATTAAAACACATTTGATTAATTTTGTACACGTTTCGTAAAGTAACATTTTATTAAACAAGTTATGCACGTAATATATTTTATGTAAACAAATATTTTTTTAATATGCTAATATTACCTACATATTAATAATAATAAAAAAAATTGTAGTACTGGTAAGTTTATTTCCTTTTAAGATCTAAATAAATAGTAACTCAGCGCAAGAGAATGGTTTTCAAAATCCGTGTCTTCTGTCTCATCTAATGAAGATATTCGTTTTCGATTGAAATTTTGTGGCGGTGCATTATTTTCTTTGTTACATTCGATCTGCAATTAAAACATGTTTCATTACTTTTGCACTTATTCGTTGGTACGTGTTGTTTTTGTTAAAAGTGTATTATTATAAATGCAAATATAGTTCATCAAAAAATAAACGCTAAATCCATAAAAAGTAATTTAAATTATATTTTTATGAAAAATTAAAATAATTCTAGATAACCAAATAATTGACGATTTCATAAATTTCGTATCGTGACCACTGTGCGGCGGTTTGGAATGCGCGCGAAGTGAAATGATTTTAAACTAAAATTGATACCTGCCGACCAATAACAAAGACGATGTTTTGGGAAATTACGTTATTCCAAACGTGTTGACAAAGCTAATTCATGGTTGTTTCAATATTGAAATGAGTATTATAATATAATATAATTTAAAAGGCGGATAGGTAATATGTTCCAGCTTACCTGTACATTTTCATTGACAGTTAAAAGTTCTCCAGAAACTATCAGCGACTTCTTTGCGAGTTGTTTTTTTACGGGTTGATATAGTTTCCTGTAAAAAAAATTACATTGGTGAAATAAAAATATATTCCAATTTTGTAAGAATATTTAAATGAACTATTTCTAGCAACGGTAATTATGTGTAAATCCCAATTTGGGCGTAAATAATAAATAAAGATGATTGGAACTTACCCAAGCATTCCAGCGTTGACTTTTTTCTTCTACATTACGCAATAAAACAAAACTAGATAAATTGTTGTTAAGTGGGAGATCTAGGATATCAAATCATTTTTACAGCCCTCACTCTTAATTTTTTTCTAGGCTTATAAAGAAACAAATATTAAAAAAATGTTTGGTTAAATTTGGGACAAGGATGTGTTCCATTCACAGTAATTTACTAAAGAACCTAGAATAATTATAGGTAATCAAACTTTCAAGGCAAAAAACACCATTTTCTTGTTTTTGACGATTGCGAAACAAGCGATCGCCTTGAACGACCACGGCTCGGCACCACTATTTGTATTTAGGTATAAGATGGTTCAATATATTATTATCTAAAAACAAAATTAGTATAACCGACACTTTGAAATATGAACAATTTAAAAAGCAAATTAATTCCCTGGACTTAGATAATGATATATTGTACCCCTAATAATGTACTATCTAGCGTATATATTACTATTTGGTTAATTATTATTATTAGTCTAAAAGTGTTTTGTTGATTTACGTTTGTATTTATTTAATAAGATTTAAATTTTTATTTCATATCACCTACTCTAACTGTGTATTCATTTTATCTTAGGTTTGTAAATAAACCTCCCATAACCACGAGCTTCTGGAGCTCAACTTATGGTAGTAGAATAATAATAAGAAAAAAAATCATGTATATCATGTATTATGTTATAATTTTGAATTTTTATTGTAATAAATAAATAAAAAAAAATTCTCTACCTCCATTATTAGCCGTAAATTCATACCAGCTCCATGTTTGAACTCAAAGGATGAATGGCGCGTAAACGATTGAAATTCAGTGCATAGATATACTGGATGCGTATTTACCGAGAAGCTACTGAATTGTTGTACCGCTTGTGGTATAACAGAAATACGTTGCGCCGCTCCCGCTTCCCCCCCGAGTCGTGAGCTAGCGCCCATTGAAATGTATGGCGCAGTGCCCTGTCGGTATCACGCATGAGGTATGTGTCGATTCCCTACCGGACCGTCAGAGAGTGGCTTTAGTCGAATGACCTTGTTTTTCAGGGTTTGTAAGGGTTTATGTGTGTTTTTGCTGCGTTTCCCCAAATAGGTGCAGCGTATGAAAATATTGTTCTGGTAGTGGTTTTGTACAGGAGTATTTTTTTGTCTGTGGATAATTTACTATTCTTACCAAGCATGGGGTAGAGAGAACTTATGGCGCGATTTGTGAATTTTTTCCTGAATATGATTTTTCCAAGTGAGTTTTGAGTCTAAAAGGTCCTAAGTACTTTATTGACTTGGTCCAAGGTAAGCTCTCCCCAAAAATTTTGTTATTTGGGGGCCGTTTCGGCATTCTACGCGTGAAAATTGTGGTTGCGTTTTTTGAAGGATTTATTATAATACGCCACTTTTTATAACATTCCTCCAGGAGGATAGCTTGAGATTGGACTCGACGTGTGGCTGTAAGCTCTTGAGTAGAGCTTGACATGATATTTGTCATCGGCATATTTGCATACTTTAATGTTATGATCTATTGGTCTAGGGATGTCGCTGGTGTATAAATTGAACAGGATGGGAGCTAATATTGAACCTTGGGGGCACCAGCAGTTAGAAGCCTTATTGATGAGAATGCATCGTCTAATTTTATAGGGAAAGAACGATTTAGTAGGTAACTGGCGATGAGTTGAATCATTGGACGAGGTATGTCAAATTGGTCCATTTTATAAAGTAGGCCATTATGCCATACTTTATTAAAAGCTTTGCTGACGTCGAATGAAAAGACCGTTGTATGTTTATTAAAGTTGAAGTCCTGGGTTATATGTTTTACAACACGTAGAAGCTGATGTAGCGTAGAGTGGCCAGCTCGAAAGCCAAGTTGAAAGTCAGTAATTATTTTATTTTCCTGAACTATTAACTTTAATCGCGATAATATTACTTTTTACAGGACTATGCCGGTGCACGGGAGAAGACTAATCGGTCTGTGATTTTGGACTAGAATGGGATCTTTGCCTGGTTTGGGAATGAATATAACATCTGCTTGTTAGAAAAGCATAGGGAAGCTGCGGAGGTGCAGAGAGGCGTACAAATGGCAGTGAGTGCACAGAAACCCTTTTCGGGAGGCATTTAAAATTTTTATTTGAAATGCTGTCTGGGCCAGGAGCTTTTTTTTATTTTTAAGCGAGCAAACGATTTTACGAATTTCTTCGGGGGTTGTGAATTTAATAGGAATGTCGTCGGTTCCATGGTAATGATGTTATTGACGTGGGCATCCACCTCGGATACAAACGAGGGATCGTCATGATCGGTATTGGGAGAGAATTTATCTTCCAGACTGTCTGCGAAGGTTTCTACCTTGTCTGCAGTTGAGTATACTATTTTATTTGGTCCCTGGAGGGGCGAAATTCCGGTCTTGGGTCCTCTTAGCGCTTTAGAAAGCTTCCAGAAAGCATTTCTGTCATTAATCCTTGTCACATTGACCGCCGTACCACGTTTTCCTTGAAAATGCATACTTCCCTCCTGTTGTAACCTTTATTACTCTCAGGTTGGAACTGGACCTGGTGCCCGATTCCGGTTCTTTAAAAGGATAAGGAATTATCCTTTAAAATAAATTATTAGACTTTCTGCTAACTGCGCCTCTGGTTCTCAGATGACAGCAGTTGCTGTCATTCGGCGAATGGCATTCTTTAAAAATATCGATATTTGCGTAGTTTAAAAAAATCAAAAATTCAATATTATCATAAGTATTGACTTTAAACATTATTAGTTAGTTATTTTTCGCATAATAATGCTACCAAATAAACCCAAACGAAATTGCGATGCTTGTAACGGACCTATGCCAAAAGCCCGAAATGTCAGATGGAAGTGATTTAAATTCTAAAAATTATAATCCACTACACATGCAAAGTAAGTAATAATAAACAACACGCATCAAGTATGTGTGATGCACCTATAGTTTCTAATAATATTGTGGCAATTAAACCACAAACTCCTAAATGTATTGTCATTGACGTGGAATTGGAACCGCAGTATGCAAAATGTCTAACCCTAAAAAGAACCGGAATCAGACCCGTGGATAGTTCATCCCATGATATGTACATGTAGGCCTGAACCTTATATATTCGTAACAGGTATACGTATTATAATACCGCCATACATCGGATATATCGATACTGGATCCATAGATATTAGCGTTCTAACCGATCCAGGCGTTCCGAGTATGTAAAGCCGCGTCTCCTGCGACTGTTTTTAGAAAACATTTACACAAAAAAAAACAAAACAAAGGGGCGTTACCATACACATTTCTGTGTACGTATAGAATGTTTTTGTCTTCCGAAAGCAATGGAAAATCGAGGAGAGTCGTTCCGGTCGGACCGACTCCGATGGGTCCGACTCCGGTGAGTCCGACTCCGAAGGCGGTGGACTCGGTCCGAGTTCGCAAGCTCGGGGCTCACTCAAGGTCCGACTAATGTTTTGGATCGGATCCAGAAACGAAAAGTGACCTTATTCAATAGTGGAATATGTACGATTTTTCCATCCGGAATCATCATCACAACAGAGCAGTCGGAGCCATACACGAAAAGCGACGTTATGCAATAGTGCAATATGTACAATTTTTCCATCTGGAATCGTCGTCACCACAGAGTAGTCGGAGCTATATACGAAAAGCGACGCTATTCAAAGGTACATATGCGCGATTTTTGCTTCCGGAATCAGAGACATAACAGAAATGGCGGCACGATGATTCCTGTGGTTCCACCGGACCCGTCGGAGCCATATACGAAAAGCGACCTTATGCAATAGTGCAATATGTATAATTTTTCTATCCGGAATCGTCTTTCATTTGACGAAAGACACACTGAAGAAAATATTCCAGTATTCCTAAAATCACTGGTAAATTAATGGAATTTGACTAGCAATAAAATATCATCTGTTATCTCAGATAATGATGCTAATGTTGTAATTGGAATTGGTCTGTGTGGTTGGCCCCATTTTGGTTGTTTTGCCCACACCATTAATTTAATTGTTCAGTCAGGGCTGGACAAAATAAAACCGATTTTGCTTAAAGTTAAAGCAATGGTGGAATATTTCAAACGCAGCTCCCATTCTTTGGCTAAACTAACCGCGAGACAAAATGAATTAAACTTGCCCCCCCTTAAACTAATCCAAGACGTTGTCACCAGATGGAATTCCACTTGCAACATGCTGTCGAGGATTTATTTGCTGAGGGATGCTCTTATTTCAACATTGGCCGTGGAACAACCATCATTAAACTCCTTAACTCAAAATGATTAAATGAATGGAGTATTATTGAATACTCCATTCAAATATTAAAAATATTTCTTGGCATTACAAACGATGTGAGCAGCGAAACAAATATATCATTTTGTAAAATTTTGATTTATGTTCAGGCTATTGAGACGCACTTGTTTCCATATTGTGCGGATTTAGGAGATCAATTTCCATTTGAAATATATGAAATGGTACACTTTTTAGATAATGAAGAAAAAAAAAGGTTTTCCAAGCTTCACCAAAACAAAATAATTAATGAAATTATATTTTTGGATTCAAAGCAATATGGAGGTATGTCTGACAGCTAATTTCAATATACAAGGCATGACATCGGAAATAGAGCAGCATATTTGTCACCCATTGTAATAACCAATACTGAAGAACAGCTAACGATAAGTATAAGGGAACCTTCTTCATCCATACCCATAGCTGAACCATCATCTTCTTTTTGGAATGCATACGATAAAACAGTCAGTACTGTGATGGCTCCGACAGTGTCTAACTTTAAAGCGGCTGCATTACTGGAGGTCAAAAAATAGATTGAGGAGCCCATCATGAATAAAAAAGAAGATCTGTTGAAATGATGGGAAGAGAGGAGGCGTGTATACCCTCGTCTTTATAAAATTATGAAGACAAGGCTATGCATACTTCCGACTTCAGTCCCATGTGAAAGATTATTTTCCAAAACAGGGATGATAATCAGTGATAAAAGAAGTAGGCTGAATCCTGAAAAGGTATCCCAGATGGTGTTTATAAATGCCAACATGAATTTAATTTAATAATTGTCAGTTTAAAATGTAATAAGAAATATTTTTAATATGTGAATGGATTGTTTAATCTCCATTCATTTTAAGGTAGTTCAATGATAGTTGTTTCACATCTAACGTACAATGCTTTTATTATCAAATATATGCAACAACCTGCGAGGCACCTTAACCGTTCTTCTATTCTATAATTTCTAATTTTTTACATGCCATTGTTTGTATATATATATTTTTTTAAATTTACCATATGAATTCTTTTATATTATTTCATTTATATGTATATTAATATGAACTAAACTTATCAATTTGACTGTCCTAAAACGGGATTTGTTCCTAGTTGGACAGTCAAAGCCTTCTTAAATATTTTTGTAAAATAACATGTGTTCCAAATAAATATTATTATTATTATTATTATTGTGAGACAACTTGATTCGCAACTACACGTACGACTCCAGCTTAATTGTGATAGGCAGGGTCGGGTGCTTTCTGTGTTAGTGGTTGAAGATGTTGAACCTTCGTGACAGTAATGTTGTGGTGATGGGGCGAAGCTCTGCTAGGCTGGAGATGAAGAAGGCTGCTGGACTTCTTTTTACTCCAGGGGGAAATTATTATTAAAACAAAAATTCTTGAAGTTTACCTGCCTGGTAGACCAATGATGCAAAGACGTTTGGAGAGAAACAAATATGTTGTGAGAGAGAAATGACGTTGGTTAGCCACGGTTAGAGAGATCAGAGAGAGAAGAAAAAAAAGAACAACAAATTTCTGAGCTGAGAGACTTAAATTACACGTAACAATATCCAGTATCAAGAGGAGACATTATGTAGTCCATTCAGTGCAATAGTACTGAATACATTTCCATTGATACAAGAGATAAGGTTTACCTTACATACCTTACTTGAAAGCAATTGACCTTCTATGGTCAATTTTATCGCTAAGGCGGTAACAATATATCACCTTTCAAGACAAGACATTATGAGAATGAGGATGAGAAAATATTCCATGGATGAGGTTTGTCCTATTTGACAGACGTTATGCTGAGTGCATAAAGTACAACTTCCAAATGCATGAATAATTTATTTATGTTGGGGAACAAGGGGATTGAGTGAAGAAATCTGTTGTGATCTGGCTAGAGTGCTTTTCAATCTCTTGTGAGAGTGAAATAAGGTCGACAGCGGGTTTCCAAACTCATTACAGTTTATAAAAAGTGATGAGATGACTAGATAATACACAGTTATACAGATCTCGTCTTTCGCGTGTATTTGGCGAAAGGCTAGGGGTCGTTTTAATCTTCTACACGTTTGTGGGAAAATGACAGACCCTTGCTCAAATTTCACAAACCTAGGAGTTTTCTTATTCGTTTCCTAGACAACGAGTTACATGTTTTTATACAAATATCACAATATATCAAACATTTAGTTCGATAGACAACAAATGTAGCAAAAAGAAAAGCCAAAAGATATTATGTCGTTCGCACGAATCACGGTGAGTTTTATAACGTCTTCACGTATCATGGTTTACGTCTCCACGTATCGCGCAAAATTTGAACGATTTACAAGGGGTGCCCAGTATTGAAAAGACGGAAAAATTAGGAATTTATGACAAATGAATGAAACAAATTTACCTAAATGTCAACAACAAGAGTGATTATGACGACTCCTCGTATCACGGTAGATATTTTAACGTTCTCACATATAGTGATGAAATAATTACGTTCAAACAGGTACCCATTTCAATACAGACGGCTATGTTAGCATTACACAACAAATTTAACGATTGAATTACCAGTTGTTAACACGGCGTAAAATGCAACATTTTAAACAAACCAAGGTACAAAAGAGACCTGTATGGTTTTAATAACTCTAATTAATAATAATAATAATAATTGGACCATTTCTATAGCGCCGCTTTTGTGAGAAATCACCCCAGGGGCGCTGTACAAATATTGTAAAAAAAGATGCAATGTGATGGTAGAATGTTTACTTACACAGAACAAAACATTTGCAGAAGAGACCGATTTGGTTTTACTTACTCTTTTGCTAGAGAGTTACTGTGATTACTCAGTTATGGGCTGAGTTTACACAGAACGGAAAAAATTAGACACAATGCAAAACATGAACCTAAAAGTAAAAATGTCACCGTAGTTTATCTAAGACCTTTTTGGGTTTTACATACTTAGAATGACTAGGCAAAAGTTATACAATGTTATTGTCATTGGTGAGGAGGACCGATCTTAAGATTGTTCTACATACCAATGAAGTTTTTCAGAATTGACGTGTCAATATCAAGTTCTGAAAAAAATGAAACCAGAGCAATAAGGATTGAGCGCCATTCAATTTTGGAAAAATTGAAAAAACAAACGTATACACGTTGTAAATTTCGTTAAACAGGTGTGATTTCGAATCAGAATGACGATACCACAGCGGGAATTTACACTTGCATTTTGATTGAAAATCTTCCACAAAGTCCATTTACCGTGATTGGGTGTGTAATGAAAGGTTAATGAATTATGTACAGTTGTACTCTCGAGGAGTATGACACGTGAACAAACAAAAATGACAAAATACAACACAAGAAACAACAAACAAACGACGAGATTGATTATGTACAATGACATGATAAGACGGACTTTTTGTGATAGTAATGGGTAGAGTGAGCACTTCTGGGCATGCATTTTCCCAGAAATAACTACTGACAACGAAGGTGGTTTCCTTCTCTTGAAGTGATAAATTTTTAAAAAAGGTATCCGGCGAGAGTGAAAGTGTTGAATGAAAACAGAGATAAAAAAACAAAAACAGACAATTGATTATATACAATTATGTTACACAAAGTAGCAAGGGTTACATTTGACACTAATGTAACTTCAAAAATGTAAGGTTTTCTTACATGTTAAATAGTGAACGTCTATGCGAGGTTTGTAACGTGTGGCAATTGTGGGTTTTGCCAGTACGGTACAGACGAGTTAACATGGGAGATGGTTTATATTGTTTCCATGCTTCCAGTTTAACGATATCCTTCACGTGGTAGTTACCTATGTGTTTACCAGACGTGTCAGAAAGAGTGTATACCAAATCTGAGATTTTTCTCAATACCTTTGCCTTGTTAAAGCGAGGTGTCAACTTGGCAAAAAAATAAAGAGCACCTTGAGATAAAGTGTTATTTTTCCTCCGGGCGATGTCTTTTTCATTAAAGGTTACATGTTTTTTGCGTAAATTATATCTGTCCGCACTCCTCTGGTGGGCCAGTAATAAAGCATCTGTTACTTCACTATAAATAGAAGACAATTCTTCAAGACGATGAGCATAGTTTTCCACTGGGTTTTCAGATGAAGGGACCGATGATGGAAATTAAATATTCCGATGTAGAGAGCCATGGACAATTTGTTCCATACCGTGTTTGAGGAAGAAAGGGGTGTAACCAGTAGTGAGATTTACTGTGTTATTCATAGCTGCTTGAATTTTTTCCAAGTTTTTACACCAAGTGCGTTGATCTTTGTCAACTAGAATTGCCAGTGCTGTATTAATGGTTTGGTTATAACGCTCGACAGTGTTATTCTGTGGAGTGTGTTATAAAAGATGTCTTTTATTCCATATTTAGACAGAAGTTCTTTGAATTCCGTTGCGATGAATTGCTTTCCATTGTCTACAATGACAGTTCGTGGGGTTCCATAGGGTATAAATATATGTTTTTCCAAGAGGTTAATGATTGTTTTTGAATTAGCCCTTTTTAAAGGAAAAATCCAACAATATTTGGTAAAAATGTCTACTACGCCGAGTATGTGTATGTATCCGGCATAACTTTTGGGGAAAGGGCCAACAAGATCCATGGATAGCGATTGTAGTGGTCTGTCTGCATGTTTGGGTTTACCCATTAGACCAGCAGTAGGAGCGGTGCTGTGTTTATAAGCTTTGCAAATATCGCATTTAGAAATATAACCACGTACTTATTTGAACAAACCGGCCAATAATGTTTTAAGGTTATTTTCTTGTGTATTTTTACAACCATTGTAAATTTTTAAATACCAAGTGGCCTTTGTAACGGGAATGGGAACATTTGTTTCGGTATTCAAAGAAGCCATTTCAATTCTGGAGAGTGCGTCGGGTTCAATATTATCGGCGCCTTTGCGGTGTATTACATCGAAAGTGAATTGTGATAGGCGAGATGACCAACGGGCCAGTCTACCTGAGGGATTATCCAAGGAAATTAACCATTTCAAACTGCTGTGGTCGGTGATGACAGTGAACTTGCTACCGTCGATGTAGCCTCGAAAATGGTGAATTGATTCCATGACTGCTAAGAGTTCTTTTTCGGTGATTCCGTAGTTCTTTTCATGTTTATTTAGACCAAGGGATTAGTATGTAACAGGGTGTTCGCCATCGAGAAATTCTTGTGTTAGGACTCCCCCGATTCCGACATTGGAGGCGTCCGTATGTAGGGTAAAAGGTAATATGAAATCAGGGCAATTCAGGACAGGTGCGGATTGTAATGCTGATTTCAAGGTGATAAAAGCGTTTTCGGTCTCGGTGGACCGAGAGAAGTTGCTGACACCTTTACGGGTGCCGGTAATTTTGTTGAGAGGAGCTGCTATGGAGGAGAAATCTTTGATGAATCTTCTATAGTAGCCGGCAAGACCAAGGAAACCTTTGACTTCCTTTGCGTTTTTTGGTCTTGGGAAATTTTCCATTCGTCGACAACGAAACCGAGGTAACGAAGGCGAGATTTACAGAACTCTGATTTTTTTAGGTTGATGGTTAGGCCAGCGAATTTGAGTTGTTGGAACACTTTTTCCAATATGGCGATGTGTTTTTCAAAGGTGTCGCTTACGATGATTAAATCGTCTAGATAGCAAAACAAATTATTGTCTGATTCTTGTCCAAACAGTTTATCCATTAGCCTTTGTAGTTCCGCTGGGCTGTTTTTTAGACAAAAGGGTAGTCTTGTGAAATGGAACATTCCTCTGCCTGGTACGACGAAAGCAGTTTTGTCGCAAAAATCGGTGTCTAGTGGTATTTGCCAAAACGCGCGGGAGAGATCTATAGAAGAAATGAAGTTGGCATTCCTGAGCTTGTCAAGAATGGCATGTACCAGCGGTAAAGGAAGTGTTGGATTGGAAAAAACATCGGCCAGGGATTTATTTTAGAAAACCGGTATTTAAATTTTCACTTTCACTCTTGTAAAACTTGAGAAAATATGGAAAATTTGGCCAGGGGTCCGTTTTAGAAAACGAGTATTTTTAAATTTTCACTTGCACTTTGAAAAACTCGAGGAAAAATGAAAAATTTGACCAGGATTTCACTTTCGAAAACGGGTATTTTTAAATTTTCACTTGCACTTTGAAAAACTCGAGGAAAAATGAAATTTTTTTAACAGGATTTCACTTAAGAAAAACTGGTATTTCAAATCTCTGTTGAGAAAAACTTGAAGCAAGGAAAGAATTGATCAGGAATTTCTTTTAGAAGATTGGTATTTATTTAAAAATATCACTTATTTATTGTCTTTCCAAAAACTTGAAAAGAAAAAAAACTGGTCATGAGTTTATTTTATGAAATCGACACTTTTAGTTTACTTTACTGGTTTATTATCTTTGCGAAATTCCATACACTTTCTTGAAACTACACTTTGTTTAATTATTTAAAGTTAGAATTTATTATTGGAATTCATTCGGATTCCTTCGCGCATGCGCCGAGCGCTCCAGACATTTTGGGCAAATGAAGTCAGCCGAAAGATGTTTGGACTTCCTTTCAAGAATTGCTTCTACAAAATTATGCTGCAAGTTCGAAACTACAAGTACAATGCGTTTGGGTCGAAAAATTTCGATCTGATTCGAATCGCTCGCGTCCGTTACAATGCGCAATACATTGAATGCCACGTCACGCGAATCTCGCGCGGCGCGAAGCTTCTGGTATGTTCGATCGTGACTTCTTTACTGGTTTTTTGGACACGTGGCGAACCGAAATTCGCCGTTTGAGATGGAAAAAAAAATTGGGATTTTAATGATTTGCTAGGACGCTTCGTTGATTCCAATGTACATGCTGTATTTGCAATTACAGGGGGAAAGAAAAAAAATGTGACAAAAATGTGGTGAATGTGACATGTAAGTAAGTTAAGCCGAAATTACCTTGTAGCAGATAGGTTACAACAACTGCCTCAAGTCCAAAGTCAGCCCAACGTTGGTGTGTCAGTGTTATGATGTTGAAAATTGGGGAAGGACAGGAGGTCGGGAAGGAAGAAAGCCCCAAGTTGGAAGCCGATGCTATGATGATGGGTATGATGGGATGGAGGAAGGTCGGGTGCAATTGAGAGGCGGAGATAAGGATAACAGCGCGACTTACCCGGTGATGGTATCTCAGGCGAGTCTCAGCGTCGTCCGGACAATAGGTAGCTCAGGTTTCGGTACAGCAGCAGGTTTCCTCTCTCTCAGGGTCATATGAATCGACTGGAGTCTTATAATTGGAGAAGAGGCAATTGTATTCTACTTTAAATGAAGAGATGGAGTACTTTCAGTTCAGAATTTATTGTGAAGTGAACATAGACATTACAGATTATGTACAGTTGTGTCAAGTAGATGGCTCTTATTCGAACATAGAGTTAACTACTTCTCTCTCTGAGGAAATTCTAGACCGGGCTAATTGATTACGGCAAACACAAGTACAACACATGAAAGAGGAATGGTTTGGACAGCTTAGATGAGGATGCTAGTACAGTGGCGCCATGGCCGGGGTAGTCGGCGTGGGCAACGTACACAGAGCACAGGCGTTGGCTATCTCCACACTGAGTTTAATTAGTTAATAACAGGTCACCATCTTGGGTGTTTTAAGGTAAAACGGGAACGATCAGCTAGGGGCTTCAAACCCGCATGCGATTAACGTTGCCAATCGGACTTGGATGATGAAATAACGGCTCCAGCCGCGGACTCTTACAGAGCACGCAGGTATCAGCTTGCTGGTCCGACTAGAAGTGCGGAGCGCTCGCGGAGTTCGCTTCGCGCTTCCCTGTTCTGTGTGGTCAGTAATGACCGTCTAGCCCTCATTGGTTGATTACAAGCGGGAAATCGCCGGATTGATTGGTTGCCGGGTTGCGATCTGTTGTGTTATTGGATGCCCAGCTATTTCTTTGTGACAAGAAGCTAGAATTAACCTAGGGTCACCCTTTTGTTACGTAACAAGTCCTATCCATGTCCTATCTATCCTTTATTTTCATATTGACTCTAGGTTGCCGTGTAAATGGACATGTAAAATGTTGCCGCCTAATTAAATTTTATTCTCCTTCCCATCCTTAGAGCATGTGCTCCAAATTCTAGCTCAATCAGTTCCCCCTGGACCTTGGTGTTCTGGTGGGACTCTTTACTTACTGCACTCTTACTTCAGTCTCTTATTTACACTTTCTGTTAGCAATTTTTTTTAATAAATATTTTAAAAAAAATTGCTGCAAATTACGTATTTATTTAATATTTTCCTCATTCTGTCTTTCAATTCACATCTTTCGAATAACAAGGTCCCGTTAGACAAACTACAAAAAAGTAGTTTATCTGGACTTTTTTGCATTGTATTTTTTCTTTTGTAAAATGTAAATAATAACAAAAAAAAATACGTCTTCGATAACTATAAATTCACCTTGTTAAAAATTAAATAATATTAAAAAAAATTACTTGGACCATTATGCCCATGAGACATATTAGTGTTACCATTTGAAACCTTTTGAACGACCACAGCGCCATCAATTTTTGGCTATCTTTAATTGTCAGACTGTACCTATTTTTTTATTACGTACTTACCTGGCTAGAGGTAGAATAGAAAACTTTTACGTTTGTGTCTTTGACTAGAATCTAGACCATAGGCTCCCAAAGTGGTCTGTACGGATCCCTGGAGGTCCATGCTAGGGAGAAAAAAAGGGTCCACGACATGTAAATGGGGGTCCACGGTTCGGAATTCATTTAGACCACTCTCTGACGGTCCGGTAGGGAATCGACATAAACCTCATGTGTGATACCGACAGGGCACTGCGCCATACATTTCAATGGGCACTAGCTCACGACTCGGAGGGGAAGCGGGAGCGGTGCAACGTACTTCTGTTATACCACAAGCGGGACAACAATTCAGTAGCTTCTCGGTGACCACGTATCCAGTAAATCTATGCACTGCGTTTCGATCGTTTATGCGCCATTCATTATTTGAGTTCAAACATGGAGCGGGATATGAATTTTCGGCTAATAATGGAAGTAGAGAAATATGCAAGCTTTTATAAAACTATAAATTACCGGCGTATGCAGTAAAGGGGCAACGGAGAAAGCTTGGTGTGCAATAGGAGGACTTATATATGGGGTAACATGCTGGACCAGTTCATGGAATGTTTTTTTTTTTTGACATTCGGTACACTTGCCGGAGTTTGACATCATCTCCGGACAGAGATGATCCATCCCTGGCAGCAATAAATAACCTACAATGAATGTTACGTTCGATGTACGGGTGGATCTAAAACCTCCTCCTTTTTTGTCTCGTTCGAAGGAATAAATAGCATACTAGAGTCTCGTCTTCACATAATTCAGTCGACATTTTTCCATTTTTACTTTGAATCCGATAACATTCAGCGGTAAATGTGATAACAGAAATCTATAGTACTGACAATTTACTGACGGCTACAAATCACTGCAGACCCGTCAGAGAGTCGATGGAGGAAATATCGCGAAACATTTCCTGCATTTTTGCTGCACCCGGTTTATGTTGATTCCCTACCGGACCGTCAGAGAGCGGCCTTAGACTGCACGCATAGTAAAACACCATAGTAAGTTTCTCTCAACAAGCCTACTGCGCACTTACGCAGGCTCGTTTATGTGCAAGTTTTTACAAATTTTCATACCAGCACCAATTGAATAAATACCACTTGTTCAGTATTGTACCAAAGTTTGGGACAGGGTCCATGGAAAATTAAAAGAACGACAAATGGGTCCACGGGGAAAAAAGTTTGGGAACAGACTCTAGACTCTAGACACTTTCAGGTATATCTATGGACACTATTATGGCGCAAGAGTGGTATATCTAATATTTATGGCGCAAGGTGATAAACGTCAAGAGAGTGGTATATCTATGACGCCAAGTGTCAAGAAGTTTTGAAATTTGGATGTCCGTTCTGTTTTCCTATTTCCTCCGCGTTTGTTAACTATAACATTATCTATTTTCACATTAATTATAAGAATCATATCAAAATGACAGACAGTTTGCAAACAGATGTTTTAAATGCCAAAAACTATTTGCAGTCACAACATATGAAAATTCACGACGAATGGGTTGATGGGTACTAATAGTAAATCTTTAGTATTTAAAAGAATACGTTTTTGAAAATTAAGTTTGTTGCAAACTTTTTTACTCTCAATGTTGTGTTTTAGGTGTGTGGAGTTTTTTCGTCAGGAGCATGGGAGCCGATCATATAGCAGACAACAGTTGAATGACATGGTGAAAAGTCAATGGTTGCTAGGAGATCTCATGGAAATCAGTCCCGGATGTTTACCGCCTGATTTGAATAGTGTGATAAAGACCTCCCTTAATGGTGTCTACTTACTTCAACTAAATTCGCTGATCGATGTAGGTAAAGTATGCTTATTTATCTTTATTAGAACTTGTCCTACTTTGATACGAGTTACAATATAATATTTTGTCACTTCTCACAAGCCTTGACTAAATTATCTGAGTTATTATTTCTAGGCTTGCCGGCATACCAGCAGCTTCAAAAGTTAACTAAAGTAGATACAACTAATATAGATGTGACAAGCACAGGCAATAGTCATAATAATACTTTTCATGAACCGGCCTCTCAAAGGTGAATATATCCAAATCTTTACACACTAAAAGGATATATTTTTGGTATTGTGATAGCAATTGTTCTAAATTTTTTTAAATAATGGTTTGAATTTTTATTTAGGATGCTAAAGCTAAAGTTAACTGATGGAATCCAAGAAATAAGCGCCATTGAGTATAGGCCTATGAGGAATTTAAGTACTGATCTTATTCCCGGCGTTAAACTTCAAATAAGAGGTTAGAAATATTCAACAATTGATTTTTTTAAATTTTTTAAGCTTATTTATGTAAATATTTGGCTTGGTGAATTTGATTTTGTTCATCACTTTAGTTAGTTTTCTTTTATTGTGCAAATAAATCTCCCCTGAATAATATAAAAGGACCCTTCTCCCTCATTAAAATCACCAAGGGCCTGTGGACTGCCGCAGAGGAGTAGTGATGCTGGAGGAGAAGCATGTAGCAGTGCTGGGGGGAGAAGTGGAGGACCTGATGCTTGTTAACCAATACAAAAGTGTTCTCACCAGGATCGTAGCGGCCAACTCGGGACTCATTCCTGAGAATTCTATACCTGGTAGGGAAATGTGCACATTACCTTGTGTTTATTCAATTATTACCAGTCCAAAATAATTAGTCATTTTTTTCTTTTCTAGTTGCAACATTTACAAGAGACACTTATCAACCCTCTAGAAATAACACTGCCTTTGCTTTAGAGTCTAGAAATCAGAACAATAACAGGCACAATATTCATATGAACACAAATCCTCAAGTCCCCGGACACAGGCAGGCACTTGGACTGACAGTTGACAATACAGACATATTATATAATACAGAATTCTCAGATCTAGATGCTGAAATGTTTTTAGAGGACGACTTTGATGTTGAGCAGTTAGATGCCATAGAGCAGCAAGCCATTGGATCTTTAGATTTTAATGAAAGATCATCAGACAGCCTGACGCCTAAAAACGCAGCAAAAAAGATGAAAATAAGCGAAACAGGCCGAACTCTTGCTCAGATACTCTTACATATGAACGATGACCAAAATGAACCTGGACCAAGCACTTCCAATAATGAACAGGTTCAAAGGAACTTTTCTTCTTTTCCTTCACAAGGTGAAGAATTTACTAGGATGGAAGATATGGATGATTTTGCTGACTACTATAACGAGCCTGAGGCTATCCAATACAATTCAAATAAAAATATTTTTAATGCTACAAGTAATCGCATAGAAAGTAAAAAGCCTGAATTTGTAATGAATGAAAGAACTCTGCCTGTGAAGGTAGGAAATATGCCATATATTTATCTAAAGCAATTAGCCGAGGTTCCGGAAGTAAAGAAATTGAACAAAACATTCTCTGTTAAGGCACAGATAATCAAACTGAACAGTAAGCTGTCTCTGCAAAACCACCTATGGGTTTTGAGTTGTAAGATATGCGATGGGTCTGCATTTCTCGACGTGGACGTGTCCAGCGAAATCTTGTCACAGATGGTGGGATACACTCCACAAGAAATGTCCAAGGTGAAATCTCAAATGGCCTCTAATTCATCTCTTAAGGTGAAAATGCAAGAAGTAAGATAAAGATGCATTACTCTCCACTTTAATTCATGCTTCAATTTTCAACAAATGTAAATAATAATTTGTCTTTCACAGGGATTAAGCAATGCCAGGGAGAAACTTCAGAAACTGGATAGTCTCCTCTTCATTTCTTATAAGTCTACAGGGCCTTATATTGTGGGCACTGCAGATTTCCAAACCACCCACCTAACCCAACTCAAAAATCGTCTCTCATTGTTTTCAATTTAATACAGAATGTTTCTGGTCGATAATGCTTACCTAGCATCTGGTCAAATCAGGTTCAAAACTCACAGCAGGTACCAGCATACTCCCTTTTCTGAACAAGTGGAAAGACCTGTACAATAAAATAATAATTCTTACACTCGATCCAGCTGCGTGAACTGATAATCTACTTATGAACTTCTAATTAGTGTCACAAGTCCCGAGAGTTCTGTGATTCAGCATCACAAAAAATAACAAAATTAATTATTGTATAGGTACAAAAAATAAAAAGCACAATTTCCTCAAATGATTATATTTATTTATAATATCCCAACTTTACATATTATGATAGTTCAATTAATAAAATTTTACAAAAGAAATAAAATAGCATTAGAATAAAATATGGTATTGCAAAATATGTATTCACATTTTTAATCAAAAGGTTCAATCTGGTTCCAAATATAAAATGGATCCCGGTAACGAAGTCAGTCCCTTTACAATGCAGTAAAATTACTAATAAATACAATAATAAAACCATGTATGTAATGTAATATTGGAAGAACTATATATATAATTTAGGGAGAAACTAAAATGAAGTTAAACTCGGTGCTGTATTTAAAGCAGAAAACAATAAACTAAATGATTATTCCTCTATCGCGCACCCTTTATAGATCACTTGACTCTTTACAAAACTATTGATTATTTATTTTTTTTAATATATACAGAAACATCGGAAAGATGTTATAAAAAGTTGACAATCCAAAGATCGAAGGAGCAATGGATAGTATCAACAGTGTGGCAGGGGACAGGGGAGTTTCACCTGTAAAAGTGTGCCAACCTAACTTGTAGGTATTTCTACACCTGGCTCACTTGATCCAAGTTACTTGTACTATTTGATTCATGTGATGG
Organism: Halesus radiatus; assembly: GCA_022606495.2. Lineage (NCBI taxonomy): Eukaryota > Metazoa > Arthropoda > Insecta > Trichoptera > Limnephilidae > Halesus > Halesus radiatus. The sequence continues at coordinate 76,391 of JAHDVE020010472.1, forward strand.
GTAATACCGGCCCGATTATCCACTTCAGAGAGCAATACATTTATTAAATAATGACCTTATTGCACAATTTAAGTATTACTGTACGATATTTAAAGGAATGGGTAAAACATATGCCACATTACCACAAATGCAGTTAGTGACTGAACAATATGGAATTATTATTGCACCACGGTTTGTGTAGAAATAATTTTGCTAATGAATCTTGAAAAGCTAAAGTTATTTAAAAGTGGAGAATTCGACAAGCTTTTATTATAAATCTTTGTAATGAAAGTTAAATTGTAAAATTGCATAATTCATTTACGTACTTAATAATTCTAGCAAAATTGAAGAATATAGACATACATTTTACAATAATTCATTTTTATGTATACGAAAATAGTACAGTATGAAATACTAACAAACTTATGTACAATAATTGATTAAAATATCGTCCACATTCTTTATGGGTAATAATTTTAATATATGAATATGTAATCACAATTTTTTATGTGAAATATTTGTCGTACGCCGAAGCATTGCTGGGACATCTGAGGGTGTGGGAATCTTATGAATAATTAATCTTTTATGGGCGCCTTTGTTATCATTATTATAATCAGCACATTACATTCTAATTCTAACAGATGGAGGCCCTTGAATCGATTAAAATGGAAAACAACTCCTTCCTTAGTAACATTCAATCGCAAATTTCAACTGATGCACATTCAATGTGTTAAGTACTGTTAAATATCACTGGTACTAGTTTATTGGTAACAGAAAATAACAATTTATTGTAAATTTAGCATTTGTAATGGACAGCAAGCTTAAACTTTTTTGCTACATAGATAGTCAATCAAAAAGTGAACTCTTTGAAATGCGTCACAAATATATTATGCAGAAATCTAACTATAGTATAGTACTTGTGATTATAGGGCATCGCTAGACATAGAATTGGGATTAATTTAAAATACACACAAAACTGCAACATTTTTTAAGGGTGCACGGTAAAACTATAGGACATACATATTTAAAAGTTTGTAAAAAAAAAATTCTACAAATGCATTTTTCATAAATTTCAGTAAAACACATTGAAATGCAGTTGTTTATAATGAAGGCGATTGGTAATATTTAGACATTTTATAAATAATGTATTTCAATGCAGACTAAAATATTATGTTGAAGCTACCTGTAGCCAAGATAATACATTACTTGTGGTTTTGGTATGGAGTTTTATTCAACCATAATGTGATATCTACAACGCTATTTAATATATTATATTCCAAGTTTTATAGAATTATGAACCAATATAATGATTACTGGTATTTACAATTGCACAGTTGTTTTCTAATAGTTTTATTTGGCCATATATATTATTTATTTGATTATACACCCATCTGGCCTTTACATTATGTAACTGCCGAGTAGTTATAAAACAAAACTGCACCAAACTTTGCAAAAACTAACTACAAAACAAATCACAAATCCTCAAAAACCAAATAGTTTTACATTTAGAGTATGTGTTCAAATAAAAATAACAATAATAAATCCAAGCAGAAATTTAATTTTACAAGACTTTATTATGTCATTTTAAATAAAAAATAAAATATCTACGGAAACAATAAAAATATACTAGAAAGACATTAAAATCAATAATGAATACTCCAAGGTCACTACATATTCTGATTTGATGAACAATTAAATTAGTTTCTACGCTAGATATATGAATAAATACAATTATTATATATGCAAATACATAGTAAATATGTGACACCTAGTTTTGAAATATCAATATTTAATTCAAAGCCGTTCACAGAATCCGCTCGTAGAAGAGTAAATAAGCTTGGGTGGAGAGGACTTTGTCTTCCGTGGTTTCTTGGACGCGGCTGTCTGAAATATAGAACCATTTGCCCGGTTGGGCTTTCGCCTCCGCCTGGCATCCTCCAGAGGCCACATCACCAGACTCGTATCCCGACATGGAGCTGTCCGTGTCATCGTTTCCATTCACCAGCACTTCGGGGGCCGTAGTGTCTGTCTCGTCCCGAGTGATGTTGCCTCCTTTAGGCAGGAAGCTGAGCCGCTTGTCTCCGGGCTTGACCCCTGACCTTACCTTAACGTAGGCCACGTAATGGCCCCCATGCATGCTGCCTGAGTGCTCAACCACTCCGTACAGGGAGTACAACAACTTGGTCTGGTTGGAAGACACATTGGGAAGAGTCTTCACCTTCTCCGAACAGAAAGGAGCCAGGTCTAATATCACTGGGAAGTTAACGTGCTTGCTCATCTTTCGGAACATGCATCTCGGCCCAATCTGAAACCGTTTCAAGTGTAAAATGAGGACTGCGGGCGGACTCGAGATGAGGAATCTTTTAGTGGCATTGGTGTAAACGGTCTTCCCGGTATTAGCTCTCTTAGTACAAGCTTCACAGCCCACCTTGTTATTTCCTGCCAACAATTCTGATGTGGTGAATTGATTAAGGCAGGATTGAATGCTGTACTCACCGTCATCACACTGGTAGCGGGGTGAAATGGTGGAGTTGCGATTGACAAATGGTGAAAGCTCTTTCTTCCATTTGGGGGACTCCAAGTCGGGGCTGTTCAAACGAGGAGCGGGTAAATCAAACCTTCCAAGTTCATCATCTATCAAATTTTCCTTCACATTTAGTGTAAGCCCTGGCGAGAATTTGCTGATTGCACCTCTGCCTATTTCTTCATTGAGCTTCAATTTATCCAGTTCAGAGTTGATTTTTTCTACCTTAATATCAGGACTTCCATTCATTATATCCGTGTCCATTTTGTTAGCATCATTACAAAGATTGGCTCGAAGAGCATTTCGAGAAGATATTTGATTCTCAGAGTCATTGAAGGAAATGCGCGAACTGGGCCGATCCAATTCATTAACTGGGGAATTGTTGCTTTGCCTCGGGCTCGACATGTCCATGTTGATTTCACTAGAGAGGGAAGTGGGACTTCCGAATTCCTTACTGGTAACGGGGGACTCCACATTAACAGTATCTGACAGGGTGTGCTTGGCAGTCTCAGGACTGGCCACTCCGGAGTCAGGGTTGGAGCAAACAGGACTGTCGATGGCACTGAGCGGACTGTATTCCAGAGGAATGGCTTTAGCTGACAGGCAGTATGTTGTGCTTATTCCTTCATCCTTGTCCTTATCCAGTCTTTCAGGAGAAGCATCACTCTTTTCCTTGTCCAGATCTACAGGACTAGCGCGAATGGAATCGGAACTAATAACTTTCTCAGAATTGTATCCGGATTCCATCTGATAGGTGGCGAAGTTGGCAGTTGTGTCAGGCCTCGGTTGGGGCCCGTGCACGTTGTCTTGTGCCTTGGGATTTTCCTCTAAGTTATCTTCCACATCTGCATCTGATTGCTCCGACGAGCTCTTGTCCGCTTTACTTTCATTGATATCAGAAGGTACCTGACTCAACTCGGTTTGTTTATCTGAAGATCCGCTATCTTTGGCTACCCCTGAAAAAGTAAACATATTATTGAGTAAAGAAATGATTGCACAAATTTAGGACAAAGTATTCAATGTTCATTGAATAAATACAGTACATATGTATAGGTAATAACATTTCTGCTAAAACTGCGAAATTGGTAACTTTGATAAGTAAACATATTATTGAGTAAAGATATGATTGCACAAATTTAGGACAAAGTATTCAATGTTCATTGAATAAATAAAGTACATATGTATAGGTAATAACATTTCTGCTAAAACTGCGAAATTGGTAACATTGATAAGTAAACATATTATTGAGTAAAGATATGATTGCACAAATTTAGGACAAAGTATTCAATGTTCATTGAATAAATACAGTACATATGTATAGGTAATAACATTTCTGCTAAACCTGCGAAATTGGTAACTTTGATAAGTACATCATATTATTTATTTTCAACAATACTTTTATTAAAATAAAGCGAGTGTTTCAGATATTAAATTATTTTGTGCATCTCTTAGATCTTATGTGATGAAGAGTCGTGGCGAACTCAGTGGCAGACTTCGGACGTGAAAAACAAGCACGTTGTTATAGACCCTACTATTAAATTGCCAGGGTTTTCTCTCCCTCGGAAGACGTGGACCTCGTTAAACCGCAGCCGTTGTGCATATATGATGCATAAATGGGGCCTAAAGTATTCTGAATGTGGACACATTCAAACAACAGAACACATCGTAGAACAATGTCCCCTTCATCAGTTTCCCCATGGCACATCTGTGCTAAACCAAGTGACTCCCGATGCCATCGACTGGCTGAATAACCTCAGCATCTCACTATGACCTCCACCAAACGAAGAAGAGAATCTTATCTGATCAAACGGTAACTGGGCAAAAGATTGTTGGTGATAATTTTTTTTTGTCAACTGCGATTAACCTTTTCAGCGCTACACGCATACATGCATGTGTAAACAAACTGTGCCCCCAGCACTACGCGCACACATGTATGTTTTCATTTTCTTAGAAAATGTATGAACATCACAAAAAGTGCAGCGCAATTCCGTAATTCTATATACATCTGGCTAGCGGTCAAAAGGTTAAGGCTTGGTTCTTCATCAACATGGTTTAGCTATAATTGATTACTTTTATAGCGCCATATTCGTGGGATAATCACCTCAAGGGTGCTTTGAAACCGTTTCACTGACAATGTACATGACGGGCAGGCAAGATTTTTTTTGGCAAATATACATTTTCTTATATTATTAACACACTTTGACCGGGCGGCTGCTATACCGTCACAGATGCGTGCAGCGGGCAAAAACCAGCCGAAAATGCAATAAAAAATAATTTTACAATAATCGCTTTATCTTCTAAACCATTGAATATTTTTTTTATGAAATTTCATATACGCACTTACCAAAAAAGGTTAGTTCAAAAGAAAAGATGAATTTCTAATTTTTTCGAAAAGTATTTATTTATTCATCGATATCCATTTTCTCCCCTTCAAAGTAACCCCCCTCAGATATAATGCACTTATGCCAGCGCTTCTTCCAATCCTCGAAGCACTTCTGGAATGTGCTTTTCGGTATGGCCATCAGCTCGTTCTTCGATTCTGACTTTATCTCATCAATTGTGGCACTTTTAATTATTACACTTTTGGGTGCTCTACCACTGACAGCACGAGCAATAATCATACATGTATTTATATTATTATAAATAGGTATGTTAGTTGTAAGACTCTAGTTTTAAGCCATAGTTGTACGTCATTTTGCAGTATTGTATACACAATATGCACTTGGTCATAGATATGTTTTAGTTTTAAATGGGTACTGGGTTTATATATGTGTTAGGTTTTTATTCTAGTTATGCCTACTTAAGTTTAAATTGTCACTAGCTATAACTTTTAGTTGGTGAGTGACTACCTATAAGCCGTAGATGTGAGTCACTAATCGTAGGTCTCAGTAGTTAGTCCCTAGCCATAAGTCTTACTTATATGCCATTAGTAATAAAGTTTAACTGTAAGGTATTGGTTGTATATGTTATTTTATTAATTGTAAAGCGCCCTTGAGGTGATTTTCTCACGAAAACGGCGCTATAGAAGTAATCCAATTATTATTATTATTATTATTAAAACGCTTCCCTTTCATTGGTCTCTTCAGTCTCGGGAATAGGAAAAAGTCGCAGGGAGCCAAATCTGGTGAATACGGTGGTTGAGGCATGATTACGGTGTTATTTTTGGCCAAATAATTATGAACAAGCATTGATGTGTGAGCTGGTGCTTTATCGTGATGCAAAATCCATGATTTATTTTTCCACAATTCCGATCATTTGAGCCGTATTGCTTCACGCAAACGTTGCATAACTTCCTTGTAGTATTCCTTATTAACCGTACGACCTGTTGGCAAGAACTCATGATGCACCACGCCATTAATCGAAGAAAACAGTGAGCAAAACCTTCACATTTGATCGAACTTGGGGTGCTTTTTTCGGTCTTGGCTCTTCTGGCCGCTTCCATTGGGATGATTGGGCCTTGGTTTCGAAGTCATAACCATATACCCACGTTTCATCACCAGTTATGACCCTTTTGAGCAAATCTGGATCGTCGTTGACGTCATTCAACAACTCCTGAGCGATACTAATGCGACGTTGCTTTTGCTCAAAATTTAGTAATTTCAGAACAAACTTCGCTGCCACACTTTTCATGCCCAAAACATCCCAGAAAATTGCATGGCATGAGCCGATTGATATGCCAACATCCTCTGCAACTTCCCTAATAGTGATTCGATGATTTTCCAAAACAATTTTCTTCACTGTTTCGATGTTTTCTTCGTTTGTTGACGTGGTTGCAACTCCAGGACGCTCATCGTCATTAACATCTTCTCGGCCTTCTGTAAAGCGCTTGTACCACTTATAAACACTTTTTTGAGACAAAGTAGACTCGCCGAATACCACAGTCAACATTTTAAGTGGATTGGAGCACTTTTTTCCATTTTTAAAGCAAAATTTAATACATATTCTTTGATCAATTTTTTTTCAAAAGTAAAAAATCGAAGAACACACAAAAACGTGACTAACCTTTCCAGTTGTCAAAAAAAAACCACTAATCCAAAATGGCTGGTAATGCTAACATATGATAAACATATGTGTACCAACATAACAACAAAAAAAAACAACGATAATCGAATGTACACAGCCTGCAAAAATTCAAAATTCACCTTTTCTTTTGAACAAACCTCGTATGAGTGCCAGGAATACATCCAATTGCTAAGGAATTTTTCTGTTATTTCTCGTTCAGGAAATGATTATTGTAATAACATCCTCGGGATTATCTCATAAGAGTAAAAGTCCAATGAATTTATAACACGTCCTAAAAATATAATAGGTACTCCTATTCCCAGTACCATGAACAAACAATCTATGAAATTTAACACAATAAAATTGTCATTCTACTCACCCATCAAAGAATAATCAAATGTGGAAAGAATGCAGATATGATTCACTGAATATATTATTATTATTACCCACAATCTCTCATTGAGCTGCGCAAGAGTATGTGTGTACGTAAAAGAAAGGACGGCTTATCTTATTTTTTTGTATGTGTGTGTAGTCTGGAATGTCTTCAAGCATTTAGATTAAATAGTAGCGCGAAATAATCGGGTAACTTTACCTTTCTCGCCTTTAAAGTGATGCCGGCGTAAAGGGTAATTTTACCCGTTCCGCCAATAAGCACTAGTCGGCCGCGAGGGTAAAAATACCCTTCCCGCTCAAAGTGTGTTAACACATATGTACGGCATGGATTAATCACGTATAGAGGCAAACTAGTCAAGCTGGCCCCTTATTTTATATGAATAATTATTTTAATTGACTTTCATCAAAATATGGCCAGTGTATCTTCTAAAACTTATACCATAAAATATTTTGATTCAATAAAAAACATATTCCACTGTACATTTAAGGGTCCAGTATAAGACCGCGTATTCACCTCCGTTAGGAATTTTAGGCCTCAAACTCAAAACCACGGACCACCACGATCCGGCAGCAGGATTGGGGAAATGTGGATAATGTAGACCATGCCGGATTAAAAAAAATGTTCAGCGTAAGCAAAAAACATTTGCTCTATATTTTTTCGTTTATTCGCTGTATAACAATAATTTAATAGAAGCTTGACAAACTTAACTTAGCAGTCGGAAAGGGAAGATTTTTTTTGCCGCTTAAAGTAAAGCAAGTCGATCTGTTGGTAAAGGTTAGGGTAAATGTAAATGAATATATTTTTTTTTAAATTTGTAAATAATATATTAATAATTGACAGTACCCATACAAAGTGCTTCCCTTTCACAAAATATATTTTTTTGTTACTATTTACGTATTTATTTCTTCTTTTATTTTGCTTCGGAAATATTATAGAAACAGGTAACGTGGACCACCTTCTCAGAAATACTTATAAGCACAGTTTTTGACATAGGGGAATTATTTTCATGGTTTTTGAATCAAGGAATCCGATTTTCGATTGTCCACTTGTGGATTCAAGATGGTTGAAATGAATTAGATGCTTTTTTATATGGCTGTTCTTTCAATGGCTTTGGTTTTTATTAATGGTTAAGGAATCCGACTATTACATTTAACTTAGGAACCAAGATGGCGGATGTGAATTAGATCCCGTTTATTAAACGGGAATAAGAATTATTTGTCTTTTGATAATTTTTGGGATTTCGAAACGGCCTTCAATATTGTATACTAAACAGCAGTAAAAATATAACATAGGTAGATAACAATGATTTACAACCCACTCCAGATGCAGACAATAAGCTTGAATACAATTCACCAGTAGTTCAGTCAATGAAGGCAATAAGAAAAACTGAAATTTTGAAGGTGAATAATACCTATAACAGGGAGTATTTTCACAAAAGTCTCCTATCTTCCCCTTGCCCCTCTCACAAGCAATGTAGACCAAATATGCTATAATTTGAAATCAAATACGTTTCTAAGGACTTAATAGTGTCCCTAGATACAGCGGTTCTAAATTATGCAAATGTTTTGTATGTTGTCATTCTTCGCAATTTTTTAGTGTTTTGGTCAATTTTGAAAGTGAAGGAGTAATTTTTCGCTAAAGGTTAACTTATACTTTTTTAAGTAGGCTAAAGATGGTACAATTTGAAAACAAATTGGTTTCCAAGGACCTAATATCGTCCGAAAAACAGCTGTTCTAAATGAAGAAAAACATTCTATGTTATCATACTTCGCAATTTTTTTTTGTGTTTAACCAATTTTGACAGTGAAGGGGTAATTTTTCGGTGAAGGTTAATTAATATTTTTTAAAGTAGGCTAAAGATTCTACAATTTGAAATCAAATTGGTCTCTAAGGACCTAATATCGTCTGAGATACAGCTGTTATAAATGAAGAAAAACATTCTTTGTTATCATTCTTCGCATTCGATTTCAGTGTACCTCCAAACACTTTAATTCTGATTTTGAACCAAATCGGTAGGGAACTCAAAATTCAAAATGACCATCGAAATTACTCAGGTTGACATTAAATTTGACATCAGCACCCCCCTAGCACGACTTTCGCCGCTTTCTAACCAAATCGATGTGAATATCTAGAAATACAAGATAGCCGCTAAAACTATGGATTTTGATAGGCACAGATCGGCATACTTTATATATGCAGTCAGGGGCGTCAAGATTGTAAATTATATGGGCACGAAAAATGTTAAGATTTTAAAAATAATTTGTACATTCATTAGTTTTGCTTTTGACAGCCTGCAAATATATAATCTTGTAGATCTGTACCACGTCCGTCAGTTTTTTTCCAGTGCGCAGGTCTTTTATATTGTGCCGTATAATAAATTAATCATTTTTTGGACCATCTTAAAGAACGTTGCAAAGAAATGTGATTACAACAAAAAAAAATCGAAAATACGTAATTCCTACATTCCAGTGGCAGTTTAACACCTCTCTTCCCAGCTATTCGTCATAAAACAGACAAAAATATCGAATTTCAAATCGACGTCCGCTCGCTCTGAAGGGCTTCTCACAACTGATTTACGCCGACGAAATAAATCGTTTTATCAACAATCGCGCGGGCCAGAAATTCACATATGTTTTTTGTATGACGGAACTCAATTTAAAAGTTCCTGAACTTTGAGGGAATTACAGTGAAAATCTAGATTTACTGAATTATTTTTAATAAACGTTCTTGGTTCTTGATCTTATTTACTCCGAGATTGTGGAAAGATTATAATTAAATATGTTTGTAATAGGTGCAGTTAACATAACGGCGAAGGCACTGTCGAGCGTTTTACTTAAAATTACAGTAGATATTTCATATATAATGTAAAAGATTACAGTTAAAGAATTTACGTCACTGAAAACCTTAGACACTTTCGTAACTTTCTGTTAAGAATTTTCAGATAAATTATTTGTTGTATTGCTTACGTTAGCATACTGCGAAGTGACGTTTAGCGCCTTATTTGAGTCTGCCCCCTTAATCTCATCTAATACATACTCTGTTTGGCAACAATAAAAATATTATGTAAAATAATGAACATTCTATACCTTTTTTCTTACAACGATAGCAGTTTATTAAAAAATGTGACAGTGAATTGTGTTCTAATTTATGTACGTACATATGTAAAAATATATTATTAAAAATCTTACCTTTTTTGGTTTTGCGCAACTTCCTTGCGGCTTGCTTCTCTTTTTTGAGTTGATGTTTGGATGGCTTGTTCTCGTCTGGAGCCCCCAGGCAGTTAATTTGTTCTTCTGAAAACATATTTCTGGTTACAAGAATTCTGCGAGATCCGGTGCAGTACACTCAGTGAACAGTGTGCACATTTAGAGTTTTGTGATTTTTAAGTTAGTTAAAAATGAAAAGTTTACATTAATTATTTATGTAAATCATTATACAGTATAACCCCTATTTTACGTTTTGTAAGGGACTCAAAAAAAAAAAAAACCTTATTGGAGGGAAAAGGTAAAAGAGGGGTAATGAAATTTTTTTAATTTTATGTTTCTGAAAAAACAACATTTTATTAAAAAAAAAAACATTCAATTTAAATTTTTATTGAAAACTTTTTTATTTAAAAAAATCATGCATAATTTTAATGTTGCATTTTTGTTTTTTTTGTTACGTAGTTCTCTTTCAAGACTATATGAACATTTAAAAGTGTCATCTTGAATATCATCAATGCTTGTAAGGAAGGTTTTTAAACCCCCCATGAACCTCATTGCTTCTTCTTTTGTTGGAATATCAACCTCTTCTTCATCGGACAGTTCTTCAACAGAAAAGTCTGCTGGTGTTAAACGACTGTCAACAATATCATTAACTTCCACCAATTCTGATGTCATAACATTGCAGTCAAGGTTTACATAATCTTCCAGGGGTTGGTCTCAAATCCTTTCCCAACCTTCTATAACATCACACTGGATATTTTCTTTGGTACTGGGTACGTCTTCATCCTGCTCCTTGTATATCCCAGCTTTCCAAAAACAATTCTTGATGGTAGAGTCGGTTATTTCACCCCATGCCTAAACGGTATAATGCATTGCATCTAAAATGGACATCTTAAATTTGTTGGGGTCCTCACCTTGTTCTAACTGACACAATAACTTCTGTACCAAGTTTCTTCTATAGTAGTACTTGAATGCCTGAATTTTCCCTAAATCCAGGGGTAGCAGTTCACTTGTATAGTTAGGAGGAAAAAATGCCAACTAAATTTTTCTCAAAGTCAAGTTTGTGGGGTGAGCTGAGCACCTATCGAGGAATAGCAATATTTTTCGATGTTTTACTCCCATCAAAGCGTCTAATGCAGTAAGCTGCTTTTCAAATAAGATTGATGTCATCCAGGCTTTTTTATTGGCTGCATATTTTGTCAGCAATGTCCTGACATTTTTGAAGCAGCGGGGTTTTGCAGACTTCCCAATCACTAACGGGAGAAACTTCTCACTGCCATTTGAATTTGTAATCAAGAGAACAGTGAGACGAACCTTGATTAATTTTCCTCCATGACAGGCTTCACCCTTGAAGCTGAAAGTCTTACAAGGTAGAACGTTGAATAACAGCCCAGTCTCATCGGCATTGAAAATATCTCTGGGAGTGTAGTCTGCAATTAATGTAGGCACATCTGTCTGCTTCCAATCTTCAGCAATGTCCAAATCAACACTTTGCGATTCTCCACAAATTGATCTGTAGACCACCATTGTGCCTCTTCTTAAAACGATTTATCCATCCATTTGATGCAGTAAATCCTTCAATATTTAGTCGATTCGTGATGCGCAGCGCCTTTTCACGAATGATTGTACCGCTGACGGGAATATTACTGCCCCACGCACTGACGAACCATTCTTTTAAAATCTCCTCCATTTTTTCGTACTTCGATGTTTTGATGTACATACGTTTTTTCGCCCCGGGTCCACAATGAATAACGATTTTTTCAATAGATTCACAGTTTTTGATGATTGTGGCCAAAGTAGTAATGGGTATTCCTAAATTTCTTGCCAGCAAAACGCGGAAGCCAATGTGTTTATTCACTTTTTCGAGAATGTTCCTTTTCTCTTGCACTGACAAAGCTTTCCTTTGGTTAGACATTATGTGTTTGAAAGAATGAAGACGTAAAAATGAATAATAATTGAACCAAAAGCAACATAAAATAAATAAACCGCGAACTTGTAACTCGTAAGACTGATGACAGACCGTACGCCGTTCTAAAGACACGGAGTTTTCCTTCCAATCACCTTACACCGTTCGAATGTCACGACTCAATCATTGTCAAGCGCGCTAACTCGCTTATTTTGAATATTTTCAACGTAAATCGCGGGAAAGAAAAACGTAAATGCGGGTATTAAATGTACTGAAATACCTAGGGATTGAAAAAATTACAAGCAATCGCCCGGAGAATGTGAATTCCGGGCACGTAAAAACGAGGTTATACTGTATATACATTAGTAAAACATTAAGTGTACAAATGCGGAAAATAAGGAAAAAACTTAAAATGCATGATAAGTTCATTACTGCCGGCAGAACGCTGGATACTACTGACGACCGTGCATCGTGGTATGGCGAGCAAAACCCGTACCACTCAGCGAGTTAATAATATCTGAATTTCCACGCAACCGATGTTTGGTTGATATCGCCTCCGTCAGTCAAGTGAAGAACTACTCGACACCCACCGAACCACCGCCGCAGGACTTGCTCTCATCTGTCGGCAATGAAGGGATTCACTTGACCTACACATCACCCGCAAGGAGCGGGCATTCCAACGGCCGGATTGGATTTGGATCGAAGGATAAACATTGTTATTACAAGCATTCTGACTGAATACATTGGATACAAACATTCGGAGTTTTATTTATTACTAACAATACAAGGTTTGTTCAAAAGAAAAGGTGCATTTCGAATTTTCGCGGGTTGTGTACATTCGACCATCGAATTTTTTTTTTGTTATATTGGTACACATATGTTTATCATATGTTAGCATTATCAGCCATTTTGGATTAGTGGTTTGTTTTTGACAACTGGAAAGGTTATTCACGTTTTTGTGTGTTCTTCGATTTTTTACTTTTGAAAAAAATGAATCAAAGAATATGTATTAAATTTTGCGTTAAAAATGGAATAAAGTACTCCAACGTCAACGACGATCCAGATTTGCTCAAAAGGGTTATAACTGGTGATGAAACTTGGGTATATGGTTATGACGTCGAAACCAAGACCCAATCATCCCAATGAAAGCGGCCAGAAGAGCCAAGACCGAAAAAGGCACGCCAAGTTCGGTCAAATGAGAAGGTTTTGCTCACTGTTCTTCGATTACAATGGCGTGGTGCATCATGAGTTCTTGCCAACAGGTCGTACGGTTAATAAGGAATACTACAAGGAAGTTATGCAACATTTGCGTGAAGCAATACGGCTCAAACGATCGGAATTGTGGAAAAACAAATCATGGATTTTGCATCACAATAATGCACCAGCTCACCCATCAGTTCGTAATTATTTGGCCAAAAACAACACCGCCTCAACCATCATGCCTCAACCACCGTATTCACCAGATTTGGCTCCCTGCGACTTTTTCCTATTCCCGAAACTAAAGAGACCAATGAAAGGAAAGTGTTTTGCCACAATTGATGAGATAAAGTAAGAATCGAAGAACGAGCTGATAGGCCATACCGAAAAGCGCATTCCAGAAGTGCTTAGAGGATTGGAAGAAGCGCTGGCATAAGTGCATTATATCTGAGGGGGATTACTTTGAATGGGAGAAAATGGATATTGATGAATAAATAAATACTTATCGAAAAAATTCGAAATTCACCTTTTCTTTTGAACAAACCTCGTATATTGATTAATTTTTTCCCCATTTGCCAAAAAAAAATATTTTTCTGTTACATTCGATAAATACTTAAACATATACAGTAAAACCCCTATTTTACGTTTTTCAAGGGACTGAAAAAAAAACTTAAATTTTTTTTTTTAAATAATCTTTGTTAATTTTTTTGGTTGAAAAAACAATACATATTTTATTTTTATAAAAAAAAATCATGTAGGTAGATTAGTTGAGTATTGAAAAAAAACATTTAATTTTTTTTATTAAAAAATCATATTTGTTGAATTTTTTTGTATTGAAAAAATATTTCAAATATTAAAAAAATCATGTAGATTAGTTTGTTTAATTTTTTTTTTCTCTAATTCTTTTTCAATTGTATATATACATTTAAAAGTTTCGTTTTGAACGCCACAAATGTGACAACTGCGCCGGCGCATTGTCATGTGCGTGTCCAATCACGGCACAGATAGCTGAAATTGAAAGTGGGCGGCTAATCACGGCACGACAGATAAACATGTGTCTTCTGAGCCGACTCATTGACAAGCGCGCGTAAATCACACATTTTGAATATTTTCGAGGTAAATTGTGGAAAAAAAACGTAAAAATCGGGTAATAAATGTACTAAAATACATCGGGACTGAAATAATAACACGTAATTGGCGGGAAAACGTTAAATCCGGGGACGTAAAATACGGGTTTCACTGTATTGTAATTATTTTATCCAATACATAAATGTATTGCGAAGGAATACCTAAAATAGGAACTCTGTGATAGTCAACTCAGATGAAGCACCGCCAAGGAAAGGTTAAATAAACAAAGATGAATGCAAATAACGTTCAAAAGATATGACCCTCAAAACACAACCGCCCCAATGTTACCGCACATTATAACAGTTCTCGAACAAAAGATCACTAGCTGGTTCTTAAAGCTCTGAGTCACATATTTAATGTGGAATTCTATATTAAATTGCTCAACTCGCAATTACGCAATGGGAAGCTAATACACTTGATCTGCGATACCCTACAGAAATATATTTACAAGTTTATCATATCTTCCTCTAATCCTATTTGGGTCGGGATACCTTCACATCAACATAGCACCTCCAGGCGTCCCTGTCCTGGGCTACTTCAGAGGTCTCCGTCCATTGCAGGCCCAGCTTCTGGAGTTGCTTTCCCCAAGTTAATTACATACACTTTGGTACCTGGATTGGGCCCCTTGCGACGCGTGATGGCTGGAGGCTGAGGCTTCTCTGCCGTGACGGGTAGGGACAGGTCCAGGAAGTATTCCTCCCGATTGGATGAGTGATGGCAGTCCTGGCACTCCAAAGTGGACACTAGGAACCCGCGGAACACCTAACATAAGCATACAGGTAACACATATATTAACTATTTCAACTCTTACCCTACATAAATTAAACTAATCACTTTTGTGTTTCATATAATTTACAGATTTATTAATTATGTGTATCAAGGCAATTTAAAATATTTTCAAATAGTGACAAAGTGCTTTGTTCTATTTCATATGACAAACTGGAGTCAGCAGTATTAAAATAGTGTTAACATAAAGTATTTAAAAAAAAAATTGTATAATCTAGGTCTGGTTAGATTGGTGAATGTATTTGAAGGTGCATATTGATTTATTTTTGGCACACATACGTTAACTGGGTCAATCTAGATCCGGTTAGATTGGTGAATGTATTTGAAGGTGCATATTGATTTATTTTTGGCACACATACGTTAACTGGGTCAATCTAGGTCTGGTTAGATTGGTGAATGTATTTGAAGGTGCATATTGATTTATTTTTGGCACACATACGTTAAAGGTAAGTACAGACTGGGCCCACGTACGCAACGTACGCAACGCATTAAGATATCTGGACAACTGACAGTTCATAGATATGATATGAAAATAGTTGCTATAGAATCACACTTGTCATACGCAACGCAATCACATTCGCCCCACGCAACGCCGACCTGCGCTGTCCAGATTGGCGTGGGACGTGTGAAAGGGGATGGGACCGGTGAGAGTTGAGTTGATGTCTATGGTTATGTTTTTGACGTTTATTGATTTAAAAGTTGATTGTATTGCGGTTAATTTGAGAAATACTCGTGCATTTATTGGTAGTTTTATTTATAAAATGTTTATCACTTTCAGAATGACAAGACATGACAATGACAAAGCTGAACAGTGGATATGCATGCGTTTTCTAATAACTAATAAGAGAAACACATAACCTATAAAAGAATCGTCAAATCAACTGAGAGTGTGGCGCGCCACCTAGAAACACCAATCACAAGCGTTGGAAGGCGTGTCCTTACCTAACTTTGCATTGCGTACGTAGGACAAGTGTGCACGTAGGCCTGGGAACAGAGGATCGCATGCGTTGCGTACGTGGGGCCAGTCTGTCCTTACCTTAACTGGGTCAATCTAGGTTGGGTTAGACTGGTGAGTTTATTTTTTAATGTATTGATTTGTTATTTCCTCATATAAGTTAAATGAAAGATTTGTTTTTGTTTTAAACTAAATTAACATACAGAGATATATCACAATGAAGACAGTGAAAGTGGGAGGAAAGAGACTAGTTTATGTGTACACTCCTGATGAAGGTTGAGTTCAACCGATAGTGCATAAATATAAATAAAATAAAGTTGCTTTAAACAAAAAATTTCTTTCATTTAAATTATATTGTCAAGCCACAAAGTTATTGCTTTCTTCGATAAACATATAAGTTAACTGGATCTAGGTTGGGTTAGACTGGTGAGCGTATGTAAAGGTATTGATTTGTTTTTGGCACACATAAGGTAACTGGGTCAGTCTAGGTTGGGCTAGACTGGTGAGCGTATGTAAAGGTATTGATTTGTTTTTGGCACACATAAGTAAACTGGGTCAGTCTAGGTTGGGCTAGACTGGTGAGCGTATGTAAAGGTATTGATTTGTTTTTGGCACACATAAGTTAACTGGGTCAGTCTAGGTTGGGCTAGACTGGTGAGCGTATGTAAAGGTATTGATTTGTTTTTGGCACACATTGTCACCCAGAGAATCCTTGAATACAATTCAGAGAGAAATGAATTCTTTAACCTGTTCTGGTCGCAGCATGGTGTCAGAGGCCTGTTGTCCGTAAAACTTGACTTTCTGTTTCTTCTCAAGGTCCAAGTCTGACCTCTTCTCCTTGGAGTCTAAATCAAGTTTTTGGAGAACTATTGACTGGTAGCGACGTAAATCCTCACTCCTAAAACACATTAAAAAGAGTTCATTACAGAGAGTGCTATTTGCTTTGTATCTTATACAATACATAATAGAGCTATTATAGAATATGTTTGGGAAGTGTTTTCCAAAAAGTTGACTTCAGTAAGTTCTACCAAAATGAATTGTTATACATATTCAGAATGTTTTGGAGTTAAAGTGATCTGCCAGGTAAGTATAATCCCGTATATTGTCTGCCTGCATAATAGACATAGGTAGATTCATTCGCAGTAGTAAATCGATTCAGTCTGGTTCACCCAGTCTTGTGAATTTAATAATTTAATTCAGTCCTTTAATAAAAATAAACTAATAATAATAAAATATAATAGATAAATAAAATAGGGGGATTTTTTTCACATTGCAAATTGCGCTAGTGTTGGAAATAACATATATGAAAATAAAATAAACACTAAAATAACAATCTTACTCAACTAGATAATAAATAATATGAAAAATGTATATACATCTCAATGTAGTAAATAATGGTATCGTTTTTAAAACAATATTATGAGCCAAACAAAGATGCACCCTACTGAGTACTAATTACTTCCCACCTGACTAGTGAAACTGGATATTCCCACCTAACTAGTGAAACTGACGGCTTGGCCGAACTGGGGCTAACACAAATGGAATTGCGGCAGGCATTGAGGAATGAATTAAGAACTTCTGACTAATGTCTCGCAGTGACTTGACTAACTTGCGCCCTGCGGACCTAGTACGGACAGACTCGATATCGTCAGACCAGAGACGTGGTGACTAGGACATCACAACTGAATACATTTCTTAATTCCTTGAGTTAGGGAATATGGACTACAAAAGTGAATACACTCTGCTCGGAATTACCGATTGCCTGACTAGAGGCGATTTTCCGCTACGGACTAGTGCAGATGTGAACTTACAATGAAGTACAGGTTTTTATGGATGGCAGCGCGGGATTCTATGTCAGATGGAGTCCTGAACACTGCATAATATCTCCAACCACTTTGTGATGACACCCATAGTATTCACACCGTAATTATGGCACTACGTGTCAAAAATCGAAGGGTTGCAAGGCCTAAGCCTATGAAGGATTAATTCCGTGTTAAATTGAGAATCAGATCGAGTGTAAATTTATTCATTTAATTAATTCATCCATTCAATTTCGCCCATGTCTAGTACATAATATAAATTATATAAATACATTTTAACCAGGCCCAGACTTAGAGACTCAG
The DNA here is from genome assembly GCA_022606495.2 of Halesus radiatus. Classification (NCBI taxonomy): domain Eukaryota; kingdom Metazoa; phylum Arthropoda; class Insecta; order Trichoptera; family Limnephilidae; genus Halesus; species Halesus radiatus. Next base: position 94,588 of record JAHDVE020010472.1, read on the forward strand.
GGCACCTAGACACTCACAAAGTCGGGGTCCCCCTTTTGGCAATTTCCCAAAAAAACATACTTACTCCACTTTTGAGAATTATTAATATAAAAAATAAAGTGGTTAACTTGTGGTTATTGACATTAAAAACAACTGCAAATGTTGGGCTAATTACAAGGATAATAGTTAAATCATGTACCTAACGGCTTCCAAGAGATGACGAAGTAGTTCATGGCTGTCATGTTGCTCCCCAGTTCCAAACTGCTGGTGTTTGTTCACAAAGCTTCGAAATAGTCTATTCGGATTAAACACGTCTGATTTTCCTAAGAGACAAATAATACACATTGATAATATATAAAAATAAACTTTATAGATAAAAAGAAAACAATACGAGAATTAACAAAACAGTTAGGTATTTAAAGAACGATGATTGCGTAATTCACGAAAAGTCACATACCAGGATTTTGAAGATCCTGAAGTGTGTCAGCTAGAGTCTCAGCCAAGGTCCCCCACTTCTGCAGCTCCCCGGCAATGGGGGGCAGATCTAGCTCTCTCTCCTTCACATCCTCTTCTTCACCTTTCTCACATTCCGTCACGGGCATCTTACATTTGCCCCCAGGCAGCAGGAACTTTTCTCCCGCTTCCGACATCTCCTTGAGCACCGAGGTGAGATAAGGAGTTTGTACGAGGCATTGCAGTACAGAGTTGAAGAAGCATGTGTTCCCGAGGTTGGACAGTCCGCGTACCCTCTGTGTAGCTCCATTCTCCTTTCCTTTCTCTACCACATAAGATGTACTCGCCAATGAACTCTTATCATACAAGGTCACCAGTTGCGATGTTTCAGTAGTTTCGGTTTGCTTGTCTTCTATGTGATTTGATTTGGAGGCAGCCGGCAGTTGTTTTTTTAGGTATTCCATGAGCTCGTGAAGCTTTTTAGTACTGGAATGAGGAACGGGGGAGTCGCACTGGTAGCAGTATATCTCCCAAGTTGTCATATTGACAACGAGGGCGTGAGTGTCGGAACGCGGGGTCCTGTAATGTTTCAAGGCATGCCCGTTCTTAAACCGTCCACACAATTGAGAGCCACACCGTAAGCACATCCATAATGGCTCTGGTTCGTTATCTAAGATAGAATTGTCAGCTGTGGCGTTGGAGTCTAGCGTATCTAACTGCAACGTAATTTCTTTTGGTGTTTTGGAGCAATCCGAACACTCAGTGGCGATTCCGACCGCTTTAATCTTCTTTTTTAATGCGCTAAGTTCAAAAGATTTATTTATATGTAGGCATGTTGGCGCAACATTTTCTTCGCAAGATTCGGTGGACTCGCCACAGTCGTCTCCTGGCTCGGACTGTCTCTTTTTCTTCACCATCTTTCTGATTATTATAAGATTACTAGATTGGGTACACTTTTAGGAAATTAAATTAGTTACCGATTCTATAAATTTGGAGCAAAAACGAACGTCAGCTTTACCTACTACAATGAAAATTCACCAAGTGTCAAGATGTCGTCGAACGTTTTTGTAATTATAGATGAACAGAAAATTATAAGGAGTTTTTCCACGATTTGATTACCTTGAAAGCGAGATTAGATTATATGGAAATTTTATATATTTATCGCGATAAATCCACAAAAACACTAATCACAACCTCATGGGCCAGCACAAAAATGATGAAAAACTAAATTTGTTGAAGGATTGTTCGTCTTTAGATGACTAATAAGCAAGTACTTTCGAAGGGAGCAGTTGGTTTTGAAAGTCTCTCATTGGTCTAAAGTAGTGACGTTACTTGGTGTAGTACCATACATTTATTCCAATGGTAACACAGAATCCGTGACTTCAGACAAAATCATGATCTGCCTCTTCTCAATTCTCACTAAATCTGACGTGATTCTAGGCTAGGTTGACAACAAAAGACATTTTGCCTGAATGGGGAAATTGTTTTAAATGTATTTAAAAATAAGTATTAACGGCACCAACGATTAAATTTGGTCGATTATAAGTGCCGAAAAATATGAAGAGGCGAAATGCCGAGTGCGGCAAAATGAGGAGGCCGATAAAGCGCAACAAGATCACCGAAGGAATATACGGAAGGTATACATAAAAGTCGATTATTTTACCGCGAGGCTATTACATTTAATCAAAATAAATATGAGTGAACACTGCTCTTGTTTTTATAACTATCACTGCGTCAACCCGGTGATTCTCAAGTTGACAACGACAGTGTTAACCCAAGGAGAGTATTTTTGGGCCATCTGCTGTACCCGCTAGCTTTTAGAACATCGCCTTTTGCCGCCAATTTGTTAAAATTATGTATTTACAGCACCAGAACTATATAAACGTTTACTTAAACTCATGAAAATGCTTCCAAGTACAGCTAAATCATATTTTTATTTATCAAAACGTTTGTTTTTTTACAGCACCCTTTTGTACCTGAAATTTTTACTATTATGGGCAATGGTTATCCTCGCTGATTTTATTTTGGAATTCAGATTTGAATTCCTCTGGCCCTTCTGGATGCTGCTCAGATCCGTATATGATTCCTTTAAATATCAGGGTTTGGTATGTATAATTTTTCATTTATATCTTACTTGTCGCTATGACTTGTAATCAAATTCTTCATTCTCCATGAAGCCCCTTACTTATTATTGAGCTTATCCTTTATGATAGGGTAACTTATTCACAGTTGTAGTACTCTGGGTGATTTTTAGACCTAACCAATGAACTGTTAGAATAACTATGTACTAGCGTTTTGCCCGTTGCACCCAATGAACGTGATTGAATTATATTATTAATCCTAAATGCAAATTTACAATCTAATGCTTGCAAAAAGATACTTGAATTTATTTTTCTTTATTATTCCCTCGTTTTAAGTTATCAGTTTTTGGTAAGTAGTGTAAAGAAAACGTAAAGTGAAGTGTAGTGGAAGTACTGTAAGGTGTAGTGTAATGAAAGTTAAGCGTTTTGCCCGTTGCACCCTACACACCTCCGTTAATTAATTAAATTTTATCATTAGCTCAAATTTAATTTTACAACTCAACTTAATCCTACCTAACCTAACTACCCTCGAGGTTATCATAAACTAAAACATAATATTATGTAATGCGAGTACTCATATAACCTCGAACCCACACACTTATGAACCTAAACTAACCACCATCGAGGTTTTTTTTTTCACGCTACTGCTATAAAAATAATTTGATTTCAATTTATTTTTATAACTTATTGAAGTTTGTAAACCTCATTGAAGAAGATAATATTAACACATCCCAAATGAACCACGTAACCGAAAAAACAACAGAAATTAAAAAGATTTCAGTTGCATCTGGGACTCGAACCCAGGACCTCTACCTATCCGGGGTAACCGCTTAACCAACTTAGCTAATGAGACCAGTACAATTTACGCCATTTACACCGATATCATATTTCATGTTCAAGATTTATTAATATTACCCTCCATTTTTATAAATCCCATATTATTGGCTGCTGTCCTTATGATGATTGCAAAGTTTCATCCCGAACTCAATTGCAATCGGAATAGAGTCTCGGATATACCTACCGGATTTTTATTTATATGAGACATCTATTGACTTATTTTACAAGTCTGGAAAGAAATATTCAATTTATTTTTTATAACTTATTGAAGTTTGTAAACCTCATTGTAATATTTAATCATTGAAGAAGATAATATTAATTTTTATTTAAAAATTTTACTCCACGCATAAATTAGTTACACTTAGCCCGCTCCCTGACGGCCCGTGCCGCTGCAGACACTGCGCAGAATCTTAACGAACTTTACTTTTCTGCGCAGTATCTGCAGCGGTGTGTGAAATGCTCGTTCCTTACCGGACTTCCAAAAATATTTTTTTCAACTAAAGCTAGATAATCACTCATATCCTGGGGGTAGCTAGAGAATTCTGAGATCCATTCTAATAAGGAATATTATGGTTTTTAATTATCAATTTATGTTAATGAGTGCTCTATAAAAAGAGCTTAAATATGTGAAAAGGGGAACTGCAGCTGAGTTGGCAACACTGCGTCGGGGAGCGGGCTACACAATCATCTCAAATATACAATTTTTAAAAAAGTCTATTAGGTACTAATTGTGATACGACAAATATATTGTAGGTAGGTACTTTATCGCTTGTCTCCAAAGTTCACGAACAAGCGTAGGTACCTTTTTATGAAGGAAATTGTGTTTAAATCATTCATACGTGCATTAGTTTTAATTTTCAAAATGTCTATTAATAATAATAATAAGACTAAATAGCGCAGTTTTGTGAAGGATCACCTCAAGTCAGCCTACCGCTTAAATCAAAACCACCTAAATCTCTAGGCCGGGACACTGAATCAAATCAGCCTTTTTACTTCTATGAGAATCTCAGATTTTTTTTTTATGTTAAAAAAATAATAAATATGAACAATTTAAAATATTTTTATAAATAAAAAAAAGGCAGATTTTAAAAGTAATTTGACACCTACGATTTAATGCAGTCGAACTTGGTTATAACGATCACGGCAGTAGCGAGTTCACAGCTATATTGCGGTGGTAAGTAAAAACTCAATAATTACCATGTATTTCTAATTTTGAAACTGTCAATTCGTGGTGAAATTCCATATTAAAATGAATTTTTTTTTTATTAAAAAACCTTTGTAACTTTTTTCCACTTATTTATTTTCGACCGGACCTGTTTCACCCTATCACGGGCATCCGCAAACTGGTACAATGCATACTAAATCTATGGTATATATAGCATGGATGTCGGGAGTGAGTTCCCTGCTTTCTAATACTGTTTTTATTATTTGAAATTTATTTAATTGCTGACGGTACTGTTTATTATGTTTTTAAAAACTACTTTCTGGATGGTTTATTACCCTCTGGAAGACGGATTACATTGTGTTTATTTACTGAATTTATGGGTTTTTTATTTTTTTATTATATAAAGTCATTCATCAGCTTTTATTTGAACAAATGGTTCCTTCTAGTTTTGTTATTTCCCTGTGATTTCCGCCTTGTTTGCTAAGATGAACTTTTGTAGCAGTTTTGTCCCATAGTCACATGAACTACGGATAACCAGGTACATTTATGTTGGGGCTTTAAAATATTTTATTATGTTATAATAGGTACATATCAGGGTAATATCTTCTTAGAGTTCGCCTTGGATGTCTGCTACAAAAATTCCCAGTTACATTTTATCCTGGTATTTTGCATGTGTTTCCTATTTACATTCATGGTTATATATTGGGAATATGCATTAATTTGTGCAGTTTTTTTTTCGAAAATTAAGGCTTTATTGTGAAAAAATGGTTATACATTCAATGTTCAAAGTATTGTCCATGGGAAGCTACGACATTTGTCCATCTTTCTGGCGGTTTGTGGATTCCATCCCTAAAGAACTCCTCCGGCTTGGCGGCCAAGAACGAATCGAGCCAATTTTTGATAACCTGTTCCGAAGTGAAGCGTATTCCGGTGAGGGCATTCTGCATTGATCTGAACAAGTAGTAATCAGAAGGGGCCATGTCTGGGATATAAGGCGGGTTAGGTAGAACTTCCCATCCACTGTTTTCCAAATAGTTTTTAACCGGTCTTGCAACATGTGGCTGAGCGTTGTCATGATGAAGAATTATGGATTCGTGTCTAGTCACATATTCTGGTCGTTTTTCCGCGATTGCTCTCTTCAAACGAATCAATTGTGTTCGGTAGAGGTCCCCTTTGATCGTCTGACCCGATTTCAACAGTTCATAATACAACACACCCTTGTGATCCCACCAAATACAGAGCATTACCTTGGCGCCATGGATATTCGACTTTTTGCCGTGGATGTTGATGGTTGGCCGGGCTTCACATACGATTTCTTGCGCGTGGGGTTATCGTAATGAATCCATTACTGGATATAAGTAAGGTTAAGGGATGCAAGAAAAGAGTACGTGATGGAGTGAAGGAACGAAAGAAACGCCTGGAAGAGGAAGAGGGGATCAAAATGACAAACCACTTCCAAGAAAATATTAAACTATTTTGGAAGGAGGTCAAAAGGTCACGGAATGGTCCAGAAAGTGGATGTGTGAAAGTAATAAAATCGAAAGATGGAAAAATGTTGACGAATGAGAAAGAAATAAAGAGATGGATGAAATACTTTGAAGTCTTCAACAATCAGTGATAAAATTCAATGGCGAGTCAGGTATGAATGATGACGATGGGATGAATGTTCCCAAAATTAGCATGGATGAAATTAAAAGATCAATTAGATGTATGAAAGGATAAGTGATGAGGCTGTTGGTTTTCGACAATATTGCTGCTGAATACTTTAAAGAAGATAGCCATATAATTCTCAGATGGCTATGCAAACTTTTTAACCAGTGTTTAGAGGAGGGTTACACCCATTAGATTGGAGAAGGGCTGTGATCATGCCTCTATACAAAGGTAAAGGGTCACGCATGGAATGTGGAAATCACAGGGCTATTAGCCTGCTAAGTTCAGTTGGTAAGCTGTATGGTAGGATATTGATTGAAAGGGTACAAATGAAAACAAAGGATAAAATATAGGATGTGCAAGGTGCATTTATGAGTGGAAGGGGGTGCATGGATCAGATTTTCTCGTTGCGTATGCTCACAGAGAAGTTTCTGGCAAAAAACAGAAACTTTTCTGTGCTTTTGTAGATCTACAAAAAGCATACGACAGAGTTGACAGAAAAAAAGTTATGGAAGGTGTTGTCTAAGTATGGTGTGAATACAAATCTTATACAGGCAATCGCATCGCTGTACGAGGGAAGCGTTGCATGTGTTAGAGCAAACGGTGATTTTATGGGGTGGTTTGACATCACAAAAGGTGTTAAGCAAGGCTGCGTAATGTCACCGTGGTTATTCAATCTATACATGGATAATTGTATGCAAGAATTGAAAGAGGTGGGCCTGGGCGCGAAATGAGTAGTCTGCAAGTATGTTGTCTGTTGTATGCTGATGATGCGGTGCTGATTGCTAACAGTATGGAAGATCTACAGTCCCTCGTATCTAGGATGAACGAAGTATGTATGATGAATGAGCTAATGATGAATGTAAATAAGTCCAAAGTCATGGTGTTTGAAAGAGAGAGTACGAAAACAGTATGCAATATAGTTGTGAATGATGAATACTTGGAGCAGGTTGATGAGTTTGTGTATTTGGAAGTATGTTTACGAGAGATGGAAAGACTGATAGGGATATTGAAAGAAGGGTGAATGCAGGAAACTCCATTAACGGAGGACTGAACGCGGTTGGCGCAAACAAAAAGTTGTCCAAGGAAGCGAAGCTAGCAGTCCACAATGGAGTGCTGATACCAACCTTGATGTATGGCAGTGAGGCATGGAACTGGCAGAGGAAGGATGAAAGTAGACTGAATGCTGTAGAAATGAGATCTCTGAGACGAATGTGTGGTAAAACCATGTATGATCGAGTGAAAAATGTTGAGATTCGTAAAGAATGCAAGGCTGATGTAAGCGTAGTGAGCAAGATTAAGAAAGGGACGCTTAGATGGTTTTGGGCATGTAGAGCGAATGAACGAAGAAAGGAGTGTAAGGAGAATATATGACGCGAATGTGAATGGAAGAAGAAGCCGGGGACGCCCGAGGAAGACATGGCACGATCAAGTGAATCAAATACTTGAGTCGGGCCATGTCAGAAGTCGGAATAACAGAAGAGAATGTATGAGACGTTGTATGAATGTGAATGAAGCAAGAAGTGTATGCCAAGATCGAGTTGTTTGGCGGTCCGTCCTCTCTGCCTACCCCTGCGGGGAAACGGCGTGATGGTTAGTTAGTTAGTTAGTTAAGTAAGGTTACACTATAATGGATATATTAGCGGAGAGTCAGCCTTTTTCTCTAATTGATTATTCATTATGTACTTTTCTTCTTTGCTTATTAGTCGATTAATTTCTAATGATTCTAATTTATCTAATTTTTTACCTTTATTGCACACATGTAATATTGTAACATCTGTGTATTTAGATGGTTAGCTACGTTCGACAGGTTCTTTTTTATTGTTTACCCAGCTAGAAAAGTGTTCTCTTAACCTGGTGTAGAAGGCTCTGCCCGTTTGGCCTACGTAATATGCGGGACAATCTCCGCAGTTAATCATATATATTCCAGAATTGCAAAATTTTTCCCTTTTATCTTTATTATTAATGAGAATTTTTCCCAACGAGTTTACGTTGTAAAATGCTGTATTACACTTTTTATTATTAACTAATCTTGCTATTTTATTTGAAATCTCGCCTATATACGGGAGTTTTGCCCACTCTTTGTTGAGTTGCTTTTCATTATCTATTGTGAAACCTTCTGTTATTTTAGACAGAGTTAGTTTTTTTATTCTTTTTGTTAAGGAGGGAGTCTATTATCTCGCTAGTATATCCATTATTATTTGCTATTACTTTAATAGTATCTAACTCTTTTTAATAATTTATTTAATGGTACATATGATAGTCTGTGTATGAGAGAATGAAGACAGAAAGTTTATGCGATATGTGATGTCTTGATGTGTTGTGTATGATATTATCACTATATGTGTGTTTCCTGTATACTGAAAATTCTAGTTTTTTATTTATGATTTGAATCCCGATGTCAAGGAAATTAATTTTATCACCTCCTACCTCCATTGTAAACTGAATTGACTTATTTATGTGGTTTATTTCTTTAAGGAATAGGTCTAGTTGTCTATGGGTTCCTGTTCATATAACTAGGATATCATCTACATATCTACGATAGAATATGACATCTTTGAACGATTTTAAGTTATGAATAGTTTCTTCTATAAAGTCCATAAAGAATTCAATTAGAATTGGGGAAATCGGACTGCCCATGGCTAGACCACTAGATTGTTTATAAAAGTTATTGTTAAATCTGTAAAAGTTCTGCTCAACGCATACTTTTAGTTGGTCATTAATGTGGGATCTTTCTATATAGTTTATATGTTGTTTTTCCATATAATCATCTAATGCTATTTTTAACTGATCTATTGGGATACTAGTAAATAGACTGACTACGTCAAACAAAACTAATGTGGCATTACTGGGTACTGTTATATCTTTTAGTGAATCTATTAGCTGTAGGGAATTCTTAATGCCATGTTTCGGTGTGAAATTGAGTTTATTTTTTAATATTTTATTGCCGAACTTCGTTAGTTTGTACGCTGGGGCTGAATGATATGAGACCACTGGGCGTACCGGCATGCCTTCTTTGTCATATAATTTTCTCTTGTTATTTGTACCTACTATATATTTGATTATTTACACCCTTAGTTTCTAAATTGTTATTTTATAATACCCGCTCATGAATATTGTATGTCATAGTATTAATTTGCATATTGTATATATATTATAATAACAGATATACTATATAGTATATCTGTTATTTTACAATTATATTAGGTTAGGTTAGTTAGTGTAAAGCGCACTTGAGGTGAACCTTCACAAAACTGCGCTATAGAAATTAACTCTTATTATTATGTACCTTCGGTTGTCCGTATAGTCGCGGGCATTGAGGTTTCATCACAGAGAGTATTTTTTGTGGTATTCATTTAACCTTACTTATATGCAGTAATAGTATATAACCATGAATGTAAATAGGAAGCACATGCAAAATACCAGGATAAAATGTAACTGGGATTTTTTGCAGACATCCAAGGCGAACTCTAAGAAGATATTACCCTGATGTGTACCTATTATAACATAAAAAAATATTTTAAAGCCCCAAAATAAATGTACCTGGTTATCCGTAGTTCATGTGACTATGAGACAAAACTGCTATAAAAGTTCTAACTAGAAAGTACCATCTGTTCAAATAAAAGCTGACAAATAACTTTATAAAATTAAAAAAATTAAAAAAACCCATGGATTCAGTAAATAAACACAATGTAATCCGTCTTCCAGAGGGTAATAAATCATCCCGAAAGTAGTTTTTATAAACATAATAAACAGTACCGTCAGCAATAAAATAAATTTCAAATAATAAAAACCATATTAGAAAGCAGGGAATTCACTCCCGACATCCATGCTATATATATATACCATAGATTTAGTATTCATTGTACCAGTCTGAGGATGCCCGTGATAGGGTGAAACCGGTCCGGTCGAAAATAAATAAGTGGAAAAAAGTTACAAAGGTTTTTTTAATCAATAAAATTTTAATTACCATGTAGTCATTCTTCAGAATAAAGGGTTGAGTTTTATTTAACCTTTTAGCATATTTACAATTGGCCTACACTGTTTTTTTTTCTTCCAAAACACTCGTGGACACTTATTCTATATTATCATTGCAATAAAGTTAGTAAAAAGTAACTATATCTGTTAAAAATTGCGTTTTTTTGTTTTCACTCTTTTTTTACTTACCAATTGTGAAGTATTAAGTAATTGTGATAAGTAAAAACGCAGTATCTTCATACATGTATCTAATATTTAACTATGTTTATAAGTTTAACAAGATATTTCTTTCATTATTTGTTATTGTTTTTAATAGGTAGATCTCCATAAAAGAAAAAAATTATTTAAAGAAAACCGTTTTTAATTTTTTTTTTATATGTTCAATTTTAATTAGTAAAACTCCATTTTAATTAAAAGTTATCAATAATATATATGTATTTTAGTAATCGTAATAACTGTTTATGTTTTAATAATGATAAAATCTATATATGATTTATAATTACTATATATATTTAATAATAACTGTACATAATTAATAATAACTACATGTGTAATTAATAATAACTACATGTGTAATTAATAATAACTATATATAATTAATAATAACTATATATATTTAATAATAACTGTACATAATTAATAATAACTACATGTGTAATTAATAATAACTACATGTGTAATTAATAATAACTATATATAATTAATAATAACTATATATAATTAATAAAAACTATATGTAAAATTTGAATGAAAGGATTATAATGGCAAGGGACTTAAATGGGTGGGTGGGAATTAGACGGGATGGATTTGAATCTGCTTTAGGTATGTATGGGGATAAAAGAACGAATGACAATGGTAACAGAATACTTGAAGTATGTTTAGAGTGGAACCTGTTTGTATCAAATACCTTCTTCAATCATGAAGGAGATAACCGTATAATTCTCACATGGTTATGCAAACTTTTTAACCAGTGTCTAGAGGAGGGTTACACGCCATTAGATTGGAGGACGGCTATGATCATGCCTCTATACAAAGGTAAAGGGTCACGTATGGAATGTGGAAATCACAGGGCTATTAGCCTGCTAAGTTCATTTGGAAAGCTGTATGGAAGAATATCGATTGAACAGGTACAAACGAAAACAAAAGATAAAATATGGGATGTTAAACTATGCTGGATGGTCTTTAAGGTGATACATGACATGGCACCACCCTACTTGGCGGAACTATGCAGTCCAAACGATGTCAACACTAGGCAATCATCTCTTCGATCAGCGTCTTACCCAATACCAATTTCGGAGACTGAGCTTTTGCGGTGGCAGGCCCAACAGCCTGGAACAAACTCCCTTCATATCTGAGAAAAATCGACAGCTCTACTGAATTCAGAACAAAATTAAAGACTCATCTTTTTAAATTATCGTTTCCAGAATAACGAACCCATTGGTCTAATGGTGTTTTCGAGTACTCAGTCCAAGAGAATTACTTATATTCCTATTTACCTTCTACCGCCCAGACTACCTTCTTTAATTTCAATAAAAATTATTACACTTTTGTGTGCTTTACCACTGACAGCACGAGCAATAATCATACATGTATTTATATTATTATAAATAGGTATGTTAGTTGTAAGACTCTAGTTTTAAGCCATAGTTGTACGTCATTTTGCAGTATTGTATACACAATATGCACTTGGTCATAGATATGTATTAGTTTTAAATAGGTACTAGGTTTATATATGTGTTAGGTTTTTATTCTAGTTATGCCTACTTAAGTTTAAATTGTCACTAGCTATAACTTTTAGTTGGTAAGTGACTACCTATAAGCCATAGATGTAAGTCACTAATTATAAGTCTCAGTAGTTAGTCCCAGCCATAAGTCTTACTTATAAGCCATTAGTAATAAATTTTAACTGTAAGGTATTGGTTGTATATGTTATTTAATTAATTGTAAAGCGCCCTTGAGGTGATATTCTCACGAAAACAATTATTATTATTATGTGCAAGGTGCATTTATGAGCGGAAGGGGGTGTATGGATCAGATTTTCTCGTTGCGTATGCTAACGGAGAAGTTTCTGGCAAAAAACCAGAAACTCTTCTATGCCTTTGTAGATATACAAAAAGTGTACGACCGAGTTGATAGGAAAAAATTATGGAAGGTATTGTCCAAGTATGGAGTGAATACGAATCTCATACAGGCAATCGCGTCTCTGTACGAGGAAAGCGTTGCATGTGTTAGGGTAAACGGTGATTTTACGGAGTGGTTTGACATCACAAAAGGTGTTAAGCAAGGCTGTGTAATGTCACCGTGGTTATTCAATCTATACATGGATAATTGTATGCAAGAATTGAAAGAGGTGGGCCTGGGCGCGAAAATGAGTAATCTGCAAGTATGTTGCCTGTTGTATGCTGATGATGCGGTGCTGATTGCTAACAGTATGGAAGATCTACAGTCCCTCGTATCTAGGATGAACGAAGTATGTATGAAGAATGAGCTAATGATGAATGTAAGTAAGTCCAAAGTCATGGTGTTTGAAAGAGAGAGTACGAAAACAGTATGCAATATAGTTGTGAATGATGAATACTTGGAGCAGGTTGATGAGTTTGTGTATTTGGGAAGTATGTTTACGAGAGATGGAAAGACTGATAGGGATATTGAAAGAAGGGTGAATGCAGGAAACTCCATTAACGGAGGATTTGAACGCGGTTGGCGCAAACAAAAAGTTGTCCAAGGAAGCGAAGCTAGTCACAATGGAGTGCTGATACCAACCCTGATGTATGGCAGTGAGGCATGGAACTGGCAGAGGAAGGACGAAAGAAGACTGAATGCTGTAGAAATGAGATCTCTGAGACGAATGTGTGGTAAAACCATGTGTGATCGAGTGAAAAATGTTGAGATTCTTAAAGAATGCAAGGCTGATGTAAGCGTAGTGAGCAAGATTAAGAAAGGGACGCTTAGATGGTTTGGGCATGTAGAGCGAATGAACGAAGAAAGGAGTGTAAGGAGAATATATGACGCGAATGTGAATGGAAGAAGAGGCTGGGGACGCCCGAGGAAGACATGGCACGATCAAGTGAATCAAATACTCGAGTCGGGCCATGTCAGAAGTCGGAATAACAGAAGAGAATGTATGAGGCCTTGTATGAATGTGAATGAAGCAAGAAGTGTATGCCAAGATCGAGTTGTTTGGCGGTCCGTCCTCTCTGCCTACCCCTGCGGGGAAACGGCGTGATGGTTAGTTAGTTAGCTAATGATGAATGTAAGTAAGTCTAAAGTCACAGTGTTTGAAAGAGAGAGTACGAAAACAGTGTGCAATATAGTTGTGAATGACGAATGCTTGGAGCAGGTCGATGAGTTTGTATATTTGGGAAGTATGTGTACGAGAGATAGGAAGACTGATAGGGATATTGAAAGAAGGGTGAATGCTGGAAACTCCATTAACGGAGAACTGAACGCGGTTGGCTCTAACAAAAAGTTGTCCAGAGAAGCGAAGCTAGCAGTCCACAATGGAGTGCTGATACCAACCCTGATGTATGGCATTGAGGCATGGAATTGGCAGAGGAAGGATGAAAATAAACTGAATGCGTAGAAATGAGATCTCTGAGACGAATGTGTGCTAAAACCATGTATGATTGTGTGAAAAGATATTGAGATTCGTAAAGAATGCAAGGCTGATGTAATCGTAATGAGTAAAATTAAGAAAGGGACGCTTAGATGGTTTGGGCATGTGGAGCGGGGAACGCCCGAGGAAGACATGGCACGATCAAGTGAATCAAATTCTTGAGTCGGGCCATGTCAGAAGTCGGAATAACAGAAGAGAATGTATGAGGCGTTGTATGAATGTGAATGAAGCAAGAAGTGTATGCCAAGATCAATTTGTTTGGCATTCTGTCCTCTCTGCCTACCCCTGCTGAGAAACGGCGTAATGGTTAGTTAGTTATAATTAATAAAACCTATTTTTAATTAATAAAATCTATATTTAATTAATAAAATCTGTATATAATTAATAATTACTAATAAAAATATATAATCAATAATAACTATATACAGTATAACCCCTATTTTACGTTTTTAAGGGACTGAAAAAAAAACATAATTGCACGGAAAATGTAAAAGGGGAGTATTGAAAAAAATATAATTCAAATTTTATGTTTCTGAAAAAATAACGAGTTATTAAAAAACAACATTCAATTTAAATTTTTATTGAAATTTTATTTAATTTTTTATTAAAAAAATCATGTATGACTAGGTTTTGCCTATTGCAGTCCTGCAATTGGTTTGTGTATTTAGAATATCTGTTGTAATGTGGATGAAGCAAGGAGTGTGTGTGTTGGAAATAATTTTTAAAACGAATATTTGGAAAACTATTTATACTCACCCTCCTACCCCTACTCCAACTCCTACCCCTACTCCTACTCCTACTCCAACTTCTACTCCTACTCCAACTTCTACTCCTACTCCTACTCCTACTCCTACACCTACCCTACCCCTATCCTACATCTACCCTACATCTACCCTACATCTACCCAACTCCTACCCTACGACTACCACGATAAAGTAATTAAAGAAAAGAAAAAGAAAAATCTTTCAACATTCGCTTTATCTCGGAAAATGGGGCATAGGAGTTTGCTGCCAAATTTTTAATTGCGCAATTCGGGTTGCGTAGGTGGAGACGCTTAGTTTGATACCCATATCGGCTACCCGTGCTCCTAGCCCTACTCCTACTTCTACCCCTACCCCTATTCCTACCCTATATCTGCCTTACATCTACCCTATCCCTACTCTACCACTATTCTTATTGAGTATTTATAGGAAAGAAACAGAAAAAAGCTTTCAGTATTAGCCTTTTCTCGCAAAAGAGAGCCAAGATTTAACTGTTAAAATTTTCACCGAGATGCCCGGATCCGCTACGTCAATACGCGTATTTTGATACCAATATCAGATATATTACAAAAGAAAAACAATATCAAAATTAATTATTTATAAAATATCCAACTCTTTGATTTTCTGTGCTCCTGGGAAAAATCCATTAATCTATAAGTTATTACCCATTTAGAAGCAACAAAAAAATAAATAAATTATGTCAATCTTGAAACAGGTCTACACGCTCTTCGGATTCTGTCCATTTGGTCCGTTTAAAAAAAATGGCGCTATTTAAAATAAATATTTATCAAAAAACCAGCGATTTTAGTTCCTCTATCTAATGTATTTCATATGTAAAAGAATCAAGTCATGATATCGTATTGGTAGTACCTAATTATTTAGCCAAAAGTGCTCAGTACCTACCCAGTAACTATTTTCGAATAAATTCGACGGGGTAAATGTTTTCTTCTCAGTGGCAACATCGTAAGAGCCGCCATCTTGTCCGCCATTTGCTTTTTTAAATATGTACACTATCGAACAAATTAACGTATTCATTTCAAATAAATTAATAAAATTTAACAACAAAACATAAAAATAAAACGTGACTTTTTTGATTTTTTTTTTGGTAATGACATTGTTGGAGGGTGTACTTTTTGAATTCGCAAACGCCGACAGTCTATTCGTAATTAATAAATGAAAAACTGAAAAAAAATCGACAAATCTTTATTTGAAAAAAATATTTTTTGTACGCCAACGTTCGCCGAGACGGACCTTTTCGATTTTCAGAAAAAAAACTTATTCGAAAAAAACATTTAATTATATTACAAAAATTAATTAATATTTTGTGTCTACGGTTTTTGGTCGGTGTCTGTTTTTCGTGATCACTTAATATGGAACGTTTTCAAAGGAAACTGTCGGTATATTACGGGGAGAATTTCTTTGCGATGAAATTTGAATTAGCGCCAAATTTGATTAATTTTTTTAATTTTTCCTTACGGATTTCACTGTAGTTCTAGTGCCGACCGCTAGGATCGCTAGTAAAAATTTTTTTTCTTCTTTTTAATCAATAATGTCGCGTTTCATGACGATTTTGGAAATGTCAAAAGTTTGATGGATTATCCTGGGGTTTTTTTAAAGAAATGCGGCCGAACTGACCGATTATTAACCTTCCGAAATCTGTTTTAGTAAATTTTGTCCAATTATTTATCCTTCCCCGCGAGTATTTTTTATGGATTACGCTTTCCCGTGAAGAGACACGTTTTTCAAATTTTTCCAGATATTTAATTTTTTTCCCCATATTTTTACGTGACGCGCGGCTGACTCGATAGAAAAATCTTTTCAGACTTGGCCAGCCAATGCGACCCTTGCGGTGTTCTAAACTCTACGGGAGTACAGTCGACTTTCGCGAGACTGCAGGTGCTTTATTTTCCCATACAAAAAATGACAGGTCAAAATTTGAGCGAAAACGACCCTTAAGGTGTTTCGCGTGGATAGGGCGTTTGGGTCGATTTTTGACTGGCTGGCGAAGTCTGAAAAAGTGACGATTAGAGCATTAATATATACTAGGTTTTGCCTATTGCAGTGCTGCAATTGGTTTGTGTATTTAGAATATGTGTTGTAATGTGGATGAAGCAAGAAGTATGTGTGTTGGAAATAATTTTTAAAACGAATATTTGTAAAAATATTTATACTCAACCTCCTACCCCTACTCCAACTCCTACTCTAACTCCTACTCCAACTCCTACTCCAACTCCTACTCCAACTCCTACTCCAACTCCTACTCCAACTCCTACTCCAACTCCTACTCCAACTCCTACTCCAACTCCTACTCCAACTCCTACTCCAACTCCTACGCCAACTCCTACTCCAACTCCTACTCCAACTCCTACTCCAACTCCTGCTCCAACTCCTACTCCAACTCCTACTCCAACTCCTACTCCAACTCCTACTCCAACTCCTACTCCAACTCCTACTCCAACTCCTACTCCAACTCCTACTCCAACTCCTACTCCAACTCCCACCCTACATCTACCCAACTCCTACCCTACATCTACCCAACTCCTACCCTACGACTACCACGATTAAGTATGTAAAGAAAAGAAGAAGAAAAAAAACTTTCAATATTAGCATTATTCGAGAAATGGGGCCTAGGAATTTGCTGCCAAATTTTTAATCGCGCAAATCGGCTTGCGTAGGTGGAGACGCTCAGTTTGATACCCATATCGGCGAGCCGTACCCCTACCCCTACTCCTACTTCTACCTCTACCCCTATTCCTACCCTATATCTCCCTTACATCTACCCTATCCCTACTGTACCGGTATTCTTATTGAGTATTTATAGGAAAGAAACAGAAAAAAGCTTTCAGTATTAGCCTTTTCTCGTAAAAGAGAGCCAAGATTCAACTGTTCATATTTTCACCGAGATGCCCGGATCCGCTACGCCAATACGCGTATTTTGATACCAATATTAGATATATTACGAAAGAAAAAAAATATCAAAATGAATTATTTAAAAAATATCCAACTCTTTGATTTTCTGTGCTCCTGGGAAAAATCCATTAATCAATAATTTTATACGCAAGTTATTTATTACCCATTTAGAAGCCACAAAAAAATAAATATATTATGTCAATCTCGAAACAGATCTACACGCTCTTCGGATTCTGACTGTTTTGTCCGTTTAAAAAAAATGGCGCTATTTAAAATAAATATTTATTAAACAGCGATTTCAGTTCCAGCAACCTATTTCTCGTACGTTGAAAAGAATTATTTCATGATATCGTATCGGTAGTACCTAATCATTTAGCCAAAAGTGCTCAGTACCTCAGTATTTTCGAATAAATTCGATGGGGTAAATATTTTCTTCTCAATGGCAACATCGTAAAAAATTTCTTCTTTTTAATCAATAATATGTCGTTTCATGACGATTTTGGAAATGTCAAAAGTTTGATGGATTATCCTGGGGTTTTTTTCAAGAAATGCGGCCAAACTGACCGATTATTAACCTTCCGAAATATGTTTTAGTAAATATTGTCCAATTATTTATCCTTTCCCGGGAGTATTTTTTATGGATTACGCTTTCCCGTGAAGAGACATGTTTTTCAAATTTTTCCAGATATTTAATTTTTTACGTGACGCGCGGCTGATTCTATGGCATAATTTTTTCAGACTTGGCCAGCCAATGCGACCCTTGCGGTGTTCTAAACTCTACGGGAGTACAGTCGACTTTCGCGAGACTAAGGGTGCAATATTTTCCCATACAAAAAATGACACCTCAAAATTTGAGCGAAAACGAACCTTAAGGTGTTTCGCGTGGATAGGGCGCTTGGGTCGATTTTTGACTGGCTGGCGAAGTCTGAAAAAAGTGACGAATAGAGCATTAATATATACTAGGTTTTGCCCATTGCAGAGCTGCAATTGGTTATGAATAGTTGTGTATGTGTGTTTAAATGTGCATGAAGCAAGGAGTGTGTGTGTTGAAAATAATTTTTACAACGAATATTTGAAAAATAATTCTACTCACCCACCTACCCCTACTCCAACTCCTACTTCAACTCCTACTCCAACTCCTACTCCAACTCCTACTCCAACTCCTACTCCAACTCCTACTCCAACTCCTACTCCAACTCCTACTCCAACTCCTACTCCAACTCCTACTCCAACTCCTACTCCAACTCCTAATCCAACTCCTACTCCAACTCCTACTCCAACTCCTACTCCAACTCCTACTCCAACTCCTACTCCAACTCCTACTCCAACTCCTACTCCAACTCCTACTCCAACTCCTACTCCAACTCCTACTCCAACTCCTACTCCAACTCCTACTCCTACTCCTACTCCAACTCCTACTCCAACTCCTACTACAACTCCTACTCCAACTCCTACTCCAACTTCTACTCCAACTCCTACTCCAACTCCTACTCCAACTCCTACTCCAACTCCTACTCCAACTCCTACTCCAACTCCTACTCCAACTCCTACTCCAACTCCTACTCCAACTCCTACTCCAACTCCTACCCTACATCTACCCAACTCCTATCCTACATCTACCCAACTCCTACCCTACGACTACCACTATTAAGTATTTAAAGAAAATGAAAAGAAAAAAAACTTTCAATGTTAGCTTTTTTTCGACAAATGGGGCCTAGGAATTTGATGCCAAATTTTTAATTTCCCAAATCTCGTTGCGTAGGTGGAGACGCTCAGTTTGATACCCATATCGGATAAACCTACCCCTACCCCTACCCCTACCCCTGCTCGTACCCCTATCCTTTCCCCGACCCCTACTCCCCCCCTAGTGATTTTATTTTAATAA
Source organism: Halesus radiatus (assembly GCA_022606495.2). Classification (NCBI taxonomy): domain Eukaryota; kingdom Metazoa; phylum Arthropoda; class Insecta; order Trichoptera; family Limnephilidae; genus Halesus; species Halesus radiatus. The sequence goes on from JAHDVE020010472.1 coordinate 113,903, forward strand.
ATGTGTTTTGCGTAATATTTTCCCTTAAAAATATGAGCCACATCTTGCAAAATGGGGCTTTGGAGCTAACTGCTAAGTTCAAGGGGAAAGTAAAAAAACAGCGCTATATAAATTTTTAAAAAAATCATCAAAGAAAATTGTCGTTTTCGATCAATAAATTAATTTTTATCGATTTTTTTCGTTCACCGAATTATTTGTTCCTTGGATATTTTAAATTTGTATTACAATATTAGTCAGGTAAGTATTAATAATGGCGCCGTGTAAAATCGCCTACGCATTAAAAAAAACTCGTAATTTTATTTCAAAATATTCGTTCATTTTAAATATTATTAAACCTTCAAAGTAATTTTTTCATACTATTCCTATAGGTTCCTCCTAAAACTTGGGTACCTACTCTAAAATTAAATTCGAATGCTTCCATACATTAGATTCTCGGGTAGGTACTTGTAATATTGCACTTGTCTACAAACTGAAGGAATTTTCTCGAACAAAATTATCCCATAGAAAAGTGAAATAGGCGCGAAAGAATAAAATGACGATTTTTATCAGCTTTCATAACTGTCAAAAGTTTGAACGATTATCGTGGAAGTTTTCCATGTGTTGTTGTATATGTCGCGATTTTCAAAACTTCCTACGTGGTTTTTAAAAGCGATTATCTATTTAGTTAACCTCTCCGATTCGTCTAAGTAAAGAATATTGTAATTTCGTGGGAGACGGCAAAAGTAGAAGATAATTTTCCGCCGAGAGATCCGATTTTGGCTTTTGTACGTAGTTTTTAAATATATACTCGGCGAGTCCATTATTTTTCTTTCACTGGCAACACGTACGGTAAAAGATCGCTGGAAACTCGAATGAAACTCGAGCAGCGCCACACGGCGGGTAGGAAGATTGCTGTTGAAAATAGAACCGACGCAAAACTCGATCGGATTTGAATTTTTCCTTACTTAATTAACGCTAGTTTTAGTTCTCGCCGACAGTTGGAAACCATAATCGATCACTATTTTCGATACAAAATTTTCATTAGTTTCCGGAGGTTTTTCTTAGATTGCGAGTTCGATCCGCGGCCAACTTCGTTTTTCTGAACTTGAACTACGCCAAAATGAGCCTTACGATCGCTCAGACTCGAAGGAAGAGCGGTCGTTTTTCGCTTATTGTCTGAATTTTTCCATACATTTTTTTCGACATCGAAATTTGACCAATTCTGAGCCTTACTTTCTTTCAAATTACATAGGCGGACGGTCGATTTTGGCTTGACTTCTAAATCCCCTTGACTGCACGCGAATACGATCCTTGAGGTGTTTCGAATGGATGGGGCGCTAAGGTGGATTTTTTCTTATCAGGGGTGGTCTGAAAAAATTCACTTTAGAACAATACTATATATACTAGGTTTTGCCTATTGCAGTGCTGCAATTGGTTTGTGTATTTAGAATATGTGTTGTAATGTGGATGAAGCAAGAAGTGTGTGTGTTGGAAATAATTTTTAAAACGAATATTTGGAAAAATATTTATACTCAGCCTCCAACTCCTACTCCAACTCCTACTCCAACTCCTACTCCAACTCCTACTCCAACTCCTACTCCAACTCCTACTCCAACTCCTACTCCAACTCCTACTCCAACTCCTACTCCAACTCCTACTCAAACTCCTACTCCAACTCCTACTCAAACTCCTACTCCAACTCCTACTCCAACTCCTACTCCAACTCCTACTCCAACTCCTACTCCAACTCCTACTCCAACTCCTACTCCAACTCCTACTCCAACTCCTACTCCAACTCCTACTCCAACTCCTACCCTACATCTACACAACTCCTACCCTACATCTACCCAGCTCCTACCCTACATCTACCCAACTCCTACCCTACATCTACCCAACTCCTACCCTACGACTACCACTATTAAGTATTTAAAGAAAATGAAAAGAAAAAACTTTCAATGTTAGCTCTATCTCGACAAATGGGGCCTAGGAATTTGTTGCCAAATTTTTAATTGCCCAAATCTCGTTGCATAGGTGGAGACGCTCAGTTTGATACCCATATCGGCCAAACCTACCCCTACCCCTACCCCTACCCCTGCTCTTACCCCTTTTCCTTCCCCGACCCCTACCCCACCCCTATTGATTTTATTTTAATAAATGTGTTTTACGTAATATTTTCCCTAAAAAATATGAGCCACATCTTGCAAAATGGGGCTTTGGAGCTAACTGCTAAGTTCAAGGGGAAAGTAAAAAAACAGCGCTATATAAATTTTTTTTAAAATCAGAGAAAAAATTACCGTTTTCTATCAATAAATGCATTTTTAATGATTTTTTTCGTTCACCGAATTATTTTCTCCTTGTATATTTCAAATGAATATTGATATATTAATCGTTTAGGTATTTATAATGGCGCCGTGTAAAATCGCCTACGCATTAAAAAAAAACCGTAATTCTATTTCGACAAATTCGTTTATTTAAAATATTATTAAACCTTCAAAGCATTTTTTGCATACTATTCCGATAGGCTGCTGCTCTGAAAAATGGGGTACCTACCCGGAATTAAATTCGAATGCTTCAGTGCATTACAGGTTTTTGGGTAGGTACTTTGTAATATTGCACTTGCCTTCAAACTGATCCCATAGAAAACGGAATCGCCGCGAAAGAATAAAATGAAGATTTTTAATCAACTTTTATAACTGTCAAAGGTTTGAACGATTACTGTGGATTTTTCGACATGGGTGTCTGTAAATGTCGCGATTGTTAAAACTCCCGCCACCTGTTTTAGTACGGATTATCCATTTATTTAACCTCTTCGACTCACAGAAATGAAAGATTAAGTATTTTCGTGGCCGACGGCAATAGTGGAAGAAAATTTACCGCCGAGAGATCAGGTTTCTGTTTTTGTACGTACTTTTTAAATATTCTCGTGGCCAATTATTTTTCTATCACTGGCAACACGTAGGGTAAGAAAGATCGCTGGAAACTCGAATGAAGATCGAGCAGCGCCACCCGGCGGGTACGAAGATTGCGGTTGAAAATAGAACCGACTCGATTGGATTTGAATTTTTGCTTAGTGATTTAAGGTTAGTTCTAGTTCTCGCCAATAGATGGAACCCGTAATCGTTCAATATCTTCGACACAAATTTTTCAGTAGTTTCCAGAGATTTTTGTTAGATCACATTTTCCCCAGATTTTTACCCCATTTTCAGTAGTTGTCCGGGCAAATTGACCCTCGCGGTGTTCTAAACTCTGCGGGCGGTTCGGTCTACTTTCGCGAGACAGGACCGTGGGGAAAATAGTGAATTTCGTGTCTCGCGAAAACGAACCTTGAGTTGTTTTAAATGGATAGGGCGCACGGTCGTTTTTGGCGAGACAGCCAAGTCTGAAAATTTTGTGCCTCGTGTCTCGCGAAAACGAACCTTGAGGTGTTTTAAATGGATAGGGCGCATGGTCGTTTTCGGCTAGCCAGCCCCGAGTCTTAAAATTTACCCCCATAGAACAATACTATATATACTAGGTTTTGCCTATTGCAGAGCTGCAATTGGTTATGAATAGTTGTCTATGTGTGTTTAAATGTGGATGAAGCAAGGAGTGTGTGTGT